>LUGF01055843.1:30203-42630 GCA_001625245.1 Calycopis cecrops | reverse complement strand
CCACTCACGCACACACGCGCACACGCACACACGCACACACGCACATATGCACACACACACATATGCACACACACACACATGCACACACACACACACACACACAGACACACACACAGAGACACACACACACACACACACATTTATTTTTTCTTTTTGTGTCTACTTTCTACCTATTAAAGAATCTATTTTATAATTTTAGCAATATTGTACACAGAGCATTTAGAAGATTATTTGTTATTGTCAAATTACTTGATACTCTCTTAAAATGTATATGATAATATTGGTGGAGACATGGTGACCCAAAATACAGTCTACGACAATATATCAATGTTTGTATTTTATTATATTGTACTGCTCAAATACTGTATTAAAATTTGTATTGTGGTGAGAAAATAAATAAATTATTATTATTATTACTTATTTTACATTTAGTCGTAGTATATGTAAATCTTTATATTAACTCCAACAAGATAGAAATAACGGACAAACAAATACAACCTTAGAATTAATATAAAACAATTACAATTGATACCCGAACATCTAAGTTTAAAGTACCTACACTGTGCACTTTCAAAGCGTGTAACGAAATGTTTATTGCCAAGTCGCCGAAATGCAAATGCTAAACGCTCAAATGACCCCATACCCGCAACACAGTTCAGTATTATGTCCCGTGCTTACTCCAAATACAGTGAGCAGTCAATAGTTTGATTGATCGCTATAGGTATATGAGTATTATGTTCACATTTAGACATTGCTTGTACACTCACAGAGCGATGCTGAATTCACGATACATAGTCATATATTTATTGTGCAAAATTAGCAATAGGTTCCCGCTTTTACTAAATGAATATGTAAACACATTGGTTATATTTATAAGCAATTTGTTATCCCACTAAGGGATTGTTAAAAGTTTCTAACAACAATATACCTAACAGTTGGAATTATTAGCGTCGAAGAAAGTTGAAGATTAGAAAACATGAAGCGCCACCGCAGCAGTGCAGCGCTCAGCTACTTTCGCAAACTTTGTCACTTGTCGTTTCGCAAACATTGTTCCCCGGATCGTTGTTATACAAAATTATAAGTTGATAGCGTTATATGACGTTCATTTTTATATAAAGTAATGCTGTCCCATCGGTAAAATTCTGCCCCTCCTCTCATGTCCTTGTATTTGTTAAGTTTCAAATTAGGACTTTCCAGACCAGAGGAATAACTTAGGAGATTGTCTGATATGCTAATGATGGTGTTATCTTTGATGTTTTTATTTAATTTGCAATGCATGTATGTCAGTAAGTACCTAAGTTAGTTCGGCTGGAATCTTTGAACTCAATTATGAAGTAGATATCTTTAACCGATTAAGCTGAAATTTTGTATACACGTTTAGTTTGGATGACAATGAACGATAAAGTGTGTGATTTCATTCTAAATCGAATATGCCAAACAATCCAAGATGGCGAATAATTATTTTTAATCTACTTTTACTATACGGGTATCAAATTAATGGGCTCGTTGAGAACAACTCGAAAATTGACGTCATCTGAAATGGGTACAATAACGGTATCAAACGAAAGGGCATATTGAGAGTTACTCGAAAAATAGTGTGACGTCATTTTAAATCGAATCTGCCAGACAATCCAAGATGGCGAATAATTATTTTTAATCAACTTTTACACAATATACGTATCAAATGAATGGGCTTGCCGAGAATAATAAGAAAAATAAAGTGACATGAATCTAAATCCAATATAGCTTACTAATGAAATTTTTTGTGCTTTCTTGTAACGAAAATAAAAAAAATCAATTTTTAAGCCCGTAACATTGATTGATTAACTTTGAGTTGTGTAATTATGGACACGGACCATTAAAGTAAGAAGGTTCCATGAATTAGAAAAGCGTATGTGGCCTTAAGTAGGGTATAATCATTAGGTCTCATTTTCTTTATTGAAAAGCTAGAACGTTCGAAATTAAGCGACAAACGCGCTTGCAACAATGATGCGTTGAATGAGATGAAGGGACTGAGAAACCGAACCAGTAAGAAGTAAAAATAAATTAAAAGCAAAAATACTTTTTTTTTTAAATAAGCTTTTCTATAAACACTCAAAAAAGAAGAAAATAAAATTTTCCTTTTATATTTTAAACATCAAATTATATCCTCAATACAAAATTTATATGATTATAAAAGCTTGTTGCGATATTTAAGTACTTCTTACACATTTCTTACACACTTACACTTTATTCATCAACATTCAATTAAATTTAAATTTTAAAAATTTTAACTTAGTAGATAATTGAATTACTACTAGTTTATTTATACAAGTAAATAGCACCATTTGCTTTTAATTTGTTGTTGTAGTTTTAAGCTTGAATGAACCAGATTTTAGTAAGAGGTAGTGCCACGCTGCATGCTTGCATGCAGCCGAATCGGGGAGGGCACGACCGGGGAGGTACCTCTCGCTTACACGAGACAGGCGTGAAGTGACAGCTGTGCTGTCGCGTTTCGTGCGGTGTGTAAGTAGCCGGTGGCCCATGGAGGTGGGAGGAGAAAGTGGGGCAGCGCATCTGTATAGTCTCTATGCAGATGTCTATGGGCGTCGGTAGTCATGAAAATGGCTACTACTGCTCGTTTGCCCCCCTATACCATAAAAAAAAAAAACCAGATGTGAGTTGGGCATAGAGGGATGGAGGATAGATAGAATATATTATACAGATGGAGCTTAGAATAATTAAATCAGTTTTAGTTATAATGAGAATAATAATATTTGTGGACTTTACACACCACGTTAGTCTAGCCCCGTGCTAAGTATCATAAAGGCTTGTGTTAAGGGTACTAGAGTGACGTAAGTATATTTAACATGTTTTATAAATTTAATAAATTTTATATATTTAAGATTTATAGAAATACATATAATACATAGATAAACATCCGACCTAGACGGGATTTGAACCCGCAACCCCTGGCGCTACATCGTCAGCTTATACGAGCCCTGTACCACTATGTCAGCCTGGTCGTCTCTCTCGTCAGTTAATGCTTAAAAAGAATAATGCATCGTATTTATTATTATATTATTGGTAGTTGTTATTGTATTAATCGAAAAGGATGTTTTGTTTTTCAATTTTGCATTACGATTACCAAAACAACAGAGATAGAGAGACAAAAATAGCAAGATGAAGTAATAAATATAATACAAGCCGTTGGGCGACAGCACACCACACAACGAGACCGGCGACTTAGTCGCTTTTTAGAAGCTGAATGAAGCTGCGACTAGACGCGGGGAGCGCACACTTCAAGACGCCAGACGCGGTGTCTTAGTCGCTAATGTATGTCAATTAATGTCATTTAACGTCTAAATGCGGTCGCGAGATCGCGATACTGTCGCACGGCTCTAACACATGAGTAAGTAAAGGACTCTTTACTCTGTGGCTCTACTGCGACCGGTCGCAGAGAGTCGCTAAATAATGCGACTACATCGATGTCGCCGGTGGCCGCGTCTAAAAGTCTCGTGTGTGCTGTGGCCCTTAAAGCCGCGAACGTGATAAGTACCTTTGTCAAGTTAACATTGTGACGTCTGGCGCCAACTCAATTTTATACGTAAACGGGAGTCGGTGTTTTCGGAACTGCGATAAAAATGTTATTTTCAGCTTGCAATAACAATGCAGTAACAACAATATTAATAAAATATGTACAAACTCTTTCGATTTACATTAAAAAATGTTGAATATTATTATGTTTTCAGCTTAAGTAATAGTGAGGCAATTTTGTCAGATCGTAATGCTAAGCTACTTGCATTAATCTCATTAGTGTGCCTCAGCAAAGAAATATTCAGGAGAATTGTTGCTTTCGTGCAGACGAAAATAAACTTTATAACAATACACGTAGCTAGTAAAACGTAATACGTGAGTATTACGCGCATTGCAGACAAAACAATGCCGGATATTCTGACTATTCACATTTACATTTGCTATGCAAGTATTGTAACTATCTTTGCTGTTCATTACATACTATTTTCTAGTATGTTTACTTTGTAAGAGGTAGTGTAACACTGCATGCTTGTATGCAGCCGAATTGGGCCGGCACGACCGGGGAGGTGCCTCTAGCTTACACGAGACTGGCGTAAAGTGCCAGCTGAGAAGAAAGGAGGGTAGCGCATCTATATAGCCTCTATGCGGATATCAGTGGGCGTCGGTAGTCATGAAATGGCTCCGACTGCTCGTTTACTCGCCTATACCATAAAAAAAATAATTTAATTGAAATACAGACAGTATTACAATTACACATGCTAGAACATAGAATATGGACATCGCTGTGGGTTTGAAAAATCAACCAAATTTACAAAAAAGTGTTATTATTTCCTGTACTTATAACCTTCGAAAACAGTTATTTTTCTCAACAAAACAAAATTCATTTCAAATCATAATAAGTACTTTATACTCTAGGACAAAAGAAATGGGGTCCCGAAAAGAAGTGTCAGTAACATACTTTTTTACTTCAGCAAACTATACTCACTAAAGAGTACTTCGCAGCGTTTTGTGAAATACAGATACTAAATTAGAGACTATGTTAATGTCATTATGTTTACAAAAAAAACCCGGCCTCACGATTTTATTTTAGTTTGATTCAATGCATATGTTTAAAATTTGTATATTAAAAAAATGACATCTTTTGTCATAGGTGTTTACATAAATGTATATTGCATTTTTAGGAATTTATGTGACTATAGATGTTTCCAGAAAGTGAGTAGGTTATTACGAGTTACTTTATTTTGAAAACATAACAATGTGTACATATTGGTACCCATTATTGTATCCATGAAATTATTTTTTAGCTTTTAATATATTATTATCTGCACTATAAAACCGTTTAACTTAATTTTTTTTTTTTTTACTTTTTTATTTAGATTTCTTACTGTCTTATTTTAAAAGTTAGAGGATTATTATGGAGGACACAAATTTTTCTATTTAGTAAGCGTCTATCTTTCAAAGAATTGATTTTGACGAAAAACGGTTTTAGTAGCCTTAATGTCATTTTTAAAGACCTATTCATAGGCCTCGCGTCATACAGGTTAGATGAAAAAAAAAATTTTGATTGAGTTCTATATATGGAACAACCCCCTTTATTTTTTAATTAAGTAATTTATTTTTATTCAAAATTTGAATAGCGGTTCAAAGAATACATCAACCTACAAAGTTTTAACTACGAATTCCCAATATTTTCGGAAAAAAATGGGTGTGACATACGGACAGACGGTCAGACAGACTTGACGAGTCTATAAGGGTTTCGTTTTTTGCCATTTGGCTAAGGGACTGTAACAAGATTTAACTTTAATGTAAATACAACCATGAAAATGTTCAATGACACGATTTACAGCGGCTGCGATTCTGCAAGAGATCGACATCTTGCACAACTACAACATCTCTGGAATGTGATTCTCACCTGGGAGGCGGTGGCCTTTTTCTGCAAGACTGTCAAAAGGAGTCCGGTGCGGGCTGCGGGCCGATAGCCGGAATTCGTTCATGTTTTGCATCGCTAGCGAGAGACGTGAGATCCTAAAGATTGGGAGCAGTTCTACTGAATGTTAATTCTTCGAAGATCTACTTCACAATGATTGTATACAAAACATGTAAGGGTATAATCATAATATACTAGATGACAAACTAGATGAAAAAAAAACAAATACAGGTAATATTTATATGATAGACGGGGTAGTGCAATGAATAAACTAGTTTTTTACCACTTCGATTACGAGGGAGCTACCACCGCATTGTGGTCCCGGCTCCATATAAGGGCGGTCATAAATACCTATCTTGGAAAATTAACACTTTTCTTAACTATTACTAACAAAATAAAACTCAATAATTAATTTAAAAGTATATTTATATATATATACATATATATGGATATTTATATACATACCTATATACACGTATATAATTTTTTTTAATTTTTTTTATTTATATTGTAGGTATTACATATATGTGTGTATATATACATATATATACACATATATATGTATATACATATATACATATATATGTATAGTAAAGTATACTTAATCTAAACTCGCAATAAATCTAACACCTCTTTCGATATACAACTCATTTTCTTACGGGGAATTTTCCGAAGACCTGTAACAAAAGGGGTCAGAGCTAAGTAGAAGTCTGTTCAATAAGTCCGTATTAGTAAGTTCTCTCGACATTTTTCGCGTCTGATCTCGTCTAAAGGCTTTATAATGTTCTTTATAATCGAGTAAACTTTGCAATTCGACTTCAGCTTTAGACTCGTTAACTGATACGTTTTCGGGGTACTTAGCCCTTTTTTTTAGCAGTTAACACACTCTGGTAAGATGGTAAAATGTCACAAGATGTTTTAGTATTAATAAAAATAATAAATATTGGTGCTTTGTCAACTTCGCCTCAACAAAAACTGACTAAACCTCATCCGCACTAACATTCATTTCTATGCTAGTATTTTTAGACTTATCAGAAGTATTGAGCAGTACATTCATAGCCGAGTCATCCTCTTGGGATAATACTGTCAAACGTCGGCGTTTAGATCGCTTAGATAATACCGAAAACACTTTCTTAGGACGTCCTCGGGACGGCCCGGGCTGGTTCACGTTTTCCTGAATGCAGTGCTCACTACCTCTTCCTAATTCAACACATTCAATTTCACTCAGCCAATCTGAGTACTTATCCAAAAAAATAGGCTTAGATCTATTAACAATTTTCCAACATCTACCAACACATTTACATAATTTCAAAATTCGGCTATCTAAATTCTTAATATCTATATTTTCGACTTCATCCAGGGAAGCTAAAAAGTTTTTTAGGACATGTTGATACTTTTCTGTAAAATTTCCACTTGTCGATGACCAAATCTCAAAGAAATTCATCCTTAAGAATGTGCATTTGAGCAAAGTACCTGAAAAGAAATTTAAAAAAATATATAGTGAGTTTCGTAGACTGTGCTACGACCGAGTTGTCATGGTCGTAGAGTCCGTCTGGCTGCTAAATATGCAAGTATATGCAGATGAAACCTATATCGTTTGAAAGAAGACACTTCAATTAATATTTTAAAATAGGTGAGAATGGTTGAAAAACGCTGAGAAAAGTTATAGGTCTACGCAAAATAACATCTGAGTAAAAATAAAAGTCAAAATCTGGTGTCGCGTAGCTGGCCCCTGTATGCTAATAATATGTCAAATCAGGTAAAAAAAGTAACGAAATAGTAAAAACATACCTTGTTCTTGGAAATCCATCTTGAAAAAATAAGTCACAAACAACACAGTTCTGAGAATTCACTATTGCACAAACAGTGCGCTAATTATTTACTGATAAGGACGAGTGCAACGTAATGATGCTTTCACTTCGGAGGTCGAAAAATAAATGATCATTAGATAAAATATGCGACATATTTGTATTTTTTGGTATATATATATTATTTGGTAGGTATCAGTTATCGGTGTATTGTAATAAATTAGTAACTAATGGATATTTGACACTGACTTTTTCATATTTATGACCTATGGGGGAACCACTGTGCACCGGTGTCACTTAGGTAATAATTGTATATTTGATAAGGTAGGTTTGCACGTACAGCGTGAAAATTACACTGTTTAGAGCATATTCTACTTTCTTCTACTCTTGTAGTCTGTAGGCAATTCTTTCTCAAAAGTCTTATAATGCTCTCCGTGTTCGTTATAATAATTATTTCAGGGTGTTGTTTAGGCTACCTCGGTACGACAGCGCGTCGGGGATGTTCACAGAAGTGCACGTAGTGCTTCTATGCCACCATGTGAATAAGGTGCGGGTCTCTGCTGCGTAGAGTATGGAGAAGCCTCCTGAACATGAAACTCAGCCGACAGCACTGTACAGTGTACATACATGAATCACTTCTGTGAGATAGCTAATAGTATGGCGCAGTGGTGAATCATATATAATTAATATAATATTTCATGTACTTACCTTATAGTTTTAGTTGGTACCTTTTGTTGGGACATAGTTGGTAAGATTTTTATGTTTTAATGAGTCATAGTCACTTGAATAAAGAACGATTATTATCGTTATTTTAAAAAAATACACAATCAAAAATCTTTAATAAAGAT
This sequence comes from Calycopis cecrops, assembly GCA_001625245.1. Lineage (NCBI taxonomy): Eukaryota > Metazoa > Arthropoda > Insecta > Lepidoptera > Lycaenidae > Calycopis > Calycopis cecrops. The sequence continues at coordinate 34,531 of LUGF01055843.1, read as the reverse complement.
GTTACGTGAAAATTTCACACTTTCACACCATTCCACGGAAAGAAAAAGGAAGCATATTATGTATCTTATGTGCATTTAGATCTCTCTAAGGTTACTATTATCCCAAACACAAAAGTCCCAAACACACAAGGTATCAACTAATATCCCTAGTTTTCATTCATTAATAATAATTGCGGCTTTTTCATTTTCACATTTCCCTGGGATGCGAACAAAGTCTTCTGTGACCCAGATCATTTGAAGTGAAATACTTTCCGGATTAAACTGATTCGACATTTTTCTTTAACCATTTATGGATCCCAGGGACCAGGGAAATGTAAAATTTTAGCTTCAGACATTGGAGCAAATATCTATGTTCTAGATTCATTATTTTGGTATTATTGTTAGTTTTGAAAACATCCCTACTAATAACCTCTATAGCACGATCTTACGCATGTTGCAGAGTTTATAATTTATACTAGAGAGATTATTTGTTTTTACTATTTTTAGTTTTAGATCTAGGTCAGGGGTCCGGCAGCCTTTTAAGTCGGGAGAGCCAAAAATTGCATCTTACAAAATTACAAAATTTTAAAGATCCACAACATTTTAGCGTACCAGCAATAATTAAAACATACTCGCATAAATAAAATTTTATGTATAAAGTTTATATATGTAAAATGATATTATTGTTAATCTATTTATTCATGAAACACATATTTATTTATGTATAAGTAGAGATTTTTGACAATCAATTAAATAACAAATACATTATACAGCATATATTTGGTATTATTAGATAATTATTTATTATTTCATACTCTTAGTTACTTACATGCACTAACTTGTCCTTCAATAACAAACAATTAAGTAAACAAATTCAATGGAAATGATGTCTTTGCATGAATATAAGGAATATAAGGAAATTTAAACTTTATTAAGCTATCTAACTTGTACTTAAAAATAATTTCAAAAATATCATACATTTGTGCAAACAAATTCAACGCCAGCGTTGGCTTTGCATGCATTTTGAAAGTTTGGATAAATCTGGCTAATTATAACTTGTTGTTTTGAGTTTCGAACACGACTCTAAATTTTCATTTGTTAGTTAGCTTCTTACTTTACTTTTAATTATATTCAAGCAAGAGAACGCTTGCACGACAATGTCGATCCAAAGATAGTCAGCACACCAAATGCCAATTTAGTCACCTCATTGTAGCAATCTGGAATTCCCTAAACTTACGGCATTTCTTTTAAAGCTATCCACTTTTGCTGCGCTGTGTACATACATTTCTGGATCTCCAACTCTTCCCACTTGGTTTCCAGGTCTGTAAATTTACCACTCCACAAGGTACACATAGGTCCACAAAGTGTCTCAAACAAATAGTAATGATAGTTTGATATAATGGTTTGTGCTTCGGGCTTCCATTCAGGTAATCCAGGTTCAAACCCTCTAAAGGTGCTCTTACGACAAAAAAAAAATAGTGACGAAACCTCGTTTTATGTATTCGAATTTGAACTTATCTGGGATTGAGCCTGGTTTCCCCAACAGAAAAGTTGCAGAGGTCAAACGGCAGTCGCACTGTGCAAAACTGGTGCATTTGTTGCACGCTTAATCTAGTGAAATTCGATAGGGAAGCCCTAAATTCTGATATAGAAAGGCGATCGCGATAGGACGAATAATAATGATAATTTTTATGTTTTTTCTATCGTTTTCAAATCTATGTGATATCATTTCAGATTGAGTTCTGATTTGAATTCTGTGCAAGGGAAACTACTTTTCTATATGCATAGCCCGGGTTTTTTGGTTGTTTCAAGCATTTTTAGAAGAAAATACTTGACTTACTACTATTATAAAATCTCCTAAACAGTAAAAAGTTTTTCATTATCTATTCTATTAGCGTTACATAATATTATGTATACATATCAACATATTTATATGGTCAGCGCGCTTTCAAACCTGAAATGTGTATTTTATTTTAGGAGTACATAAAAACCTGTATCTATTGGACCAATTTTTCAAATTAGGTTTTTTTAAAGGGTATTTTCTCGAGATGGCGGTAATCAAATTAGGATCTAACTAGGGAATACTGGAGAAATAGTGTCTAATTATTTTAATGATACCTATTCGTACAGTTACATAAAGTACCGCAAGCACAAACATCAGATATAATATACTTATTATAACCGTACTTTGACACTGGTTCCTTAGTGGTTATTTGCTACAATCGTTAGAGAAGGTGGATACCGAATCTTCGAGAGCCATGAGCCATCCCTCTAGCTATGTGATAGCAGACTGCGAGGTGATGACAGGTGTCTTTGAAGTACATTATTTTGTTATTTGATTATAAACGTTATAAATAAATATAATTACTCTCTTCAGCTGTTTAACATTAACATGTCCGTTGAAGAAGTCCACAGCAATTCTCTTCAACCAAAAGTAATTTTCTCCATGCTAATCATTTAGAGTAGTCAGCTTGAAAACTCAAGCTCAAGCAATGTATAAAAATATTTTTACTATTGTTTTAAGCTAAGCCTCGGACATGTTCCAAAACAATAATAAAAATAAGTTCAGCTAGTCTCCGTCATTTAGAAAATATGAATTTAAGCAGTTTATTTTACTTATGTAATTGTTATGCAGAAATGTAACCGAAAAAACTACTTTCACATGGCTACTGTATCATACGAGTAAGAGGCACCTCCTCGATTTTGGCGAAACTATCTGGCTGTAATTAGGGTTGTTAAATGGGCGTGGCGTTTCGGTATTATCGCACCACTCCTGGAAGAAAGCCGCAAGTGAAAAATGACAACTTTTCAGGAGAGCATAAAAACTGTCCTAAAAATTCAATAATAGTTTTAAAAATATAAAGTTTGCAGCAAATTATGTCTTTATGCAGCACGGAGGTGACTACATATTTGTATTCCTGACATACTCAATTTGGAATAAAAAAACCACCGAAAAACAGTGTTGCGTACTTATTTTTGGAAACTATAAAAATACTTGATCGAGTAACTCTAAATATTGCATTATTGATGTGTTAAATCATTCTCGCAATTTAATGCAATTGCAGATATCCCTTTATATGGCATAGGAATTGGACGAGATTCCAATTTGTATCTATGACTTACATGTTTTTTCCACGAGAAACTCATTTGTATAAGAAGCGTTACTTACTTTTTCCTTGTGTAACATCATCTTACTTTTATTGTATTTGACAATTACAGCGTTACTTAAGTAAAAAAGTATAAAAAAAAATTGCGTATTATCAAATATCCAGTTTTTTAAAAGATAAGTTTGAATATAAATTGGTTGCATTTAAGAGTAATGGTAAGAGAAAATGTATAAATAATTAAATTTAAAGTGAAAAATTTGTAAAGGATGAGTAAATTCTATTAACAGTTCAAATTTCATAAAAAAACACCTTTCATAAATCAAAACACATCAACCTTTTTTGTTTAAACTTCAAAATCAAACATATTTTGATCAATTTACAGTACAATTGGTTTTCTGATTGTGTATTAACATAATTACTGTAAATTTGCGTTTAATACATATTCTTTAAAATAAAAAAATATTTATACCAGTATGAAATAAATAATTCGACAGTTAACCTTTTTAGTGGGTACAGTAAAGACCAGAGGTTCCTAATCTTATTTTGTCTAACGGCCAGTTTGTAAATTAGATACTCTGTAGCGCTTTCCATTTTTTTTCACCTTAAAAGCCTATGTTATAACATTGTCGATTTTTAGACCAAATACCGCCCCTCTCTAGGCTACCAGCGGCCACAACGGGGCGTTATCGCCCACTTTGGAAAAAATGGTATAGACAATCCAGATTGAGCAAATACTGTACAATAATAATTAAGCTGACTCTTCTTCAATATTATCTCCGTTTACGTAACTAATTGCGGCCGTAAATTATTATTAAAAGTTTGATTGTGCGGTGATATATGGTTATCCTTAGATAAACTTATAAGGTGTTTGTACAGATTTGCAGATATTGACAGTGATGTCATCATATAATTGAGTTAAATCAGATTGCCATCCTATATCTCCAAAACTTGGCGTTTTCTGACGTCTACCAGCTCTATCTACTACATCAAAAAACTATTGTCGTCTTATCATAACATTTTATCAGGAGCCGCCCAGGTATCGATGGATCTACAGCAATCTATTTAATTTTAGTCAAACATATTTTTGCTCCTCAAATGTTCTATACCCAATTGGCATTATTTGTATTTCGCTTTTAAAGACAAAAATCTACCTCTGCCATTTCTTGAAGATAATATTTCTGTCCTTGTATGTTACAATTTCTAATAATCGCATACTTCTGGAATACACAAAACATGTTTTTT
>LUGF01055843.1:0-11209 GCA_001625245.1 Calycopis cecrops | reverse complement strand
TTGCGGAGATTTCGTCATATTCTGCAAGTGGATATTTGCATTGAACGCGATAGAATCCGTTTAAAGAATCTTAATCATGAGCAACATTCGCGTAAATGTACGAAAACTATATATTAAGTCAGTTACACTACACTCGCCTATTTATGCGTCTATGCACTAGCCTGGGATAAAATAAATACAGACATCCTCAAACAAAATATTAAGTCAGTTGCACTACCGCTCGCCTATTTATGTAACATGAGCCTCCAAACTGGTACTTTTCCGACAATATTTAAGAGAGCGATTGTATGTCCAATTCATAAATCTGTAGCTAAAAATAAACCTATCAACTACAGACCTGTCTCGCTAATTTCATCACTATCCAAAATATTATCTTTAATAAGATTGTCAACGTAAGGGTTGTATCTTATCTTGAAAGAAACAATACATTTATTACTTAGCCGTAACCAATTCGGTTTAAGAAAGGGAAAATCAACTTGAAGATGCAGCCCTTATGTTCACATCAGCTATAACTATCACTTTTCACAATATTATCTCAGAAACTACAGCAAATAGAAATACTTGAGTAGGACTAAACAATTCGTAATTTTTGCTGCTAATTTAATATAAAAAAAACAAAAAAGGTCGACTTACATCATTCATCACAGGAGCCACAAATTTAATGATATGTAAATTAATAATAATATCAATACAATTCTGTCCCTATGTAATTTTATTGTAAAATTTTGATATGAATATTGTTATACATATTTAATTAATAATTTCATACAATAGTAACTAAAACAAACAAAAAATGTTTATACCCACAAATTGTAATTGCACAATAACATAGTAGAATATGTGAAACTGTATAATGTAAATATAAAGAACTGTGTACACCGAATTGTTGCAAATAAAGATTTAAAAAATATATAATTGGGCGCTTCTCATCGCGCCTATGCAAGCTCAGCTTTTGGTATCGACGATAATTTTCTTCTGTAAAAGTTTATATTAAAATATCTTCTTAAGATAACAAGATACCATAACATCTATTACGGTGTTTGTGGCAAATGCAGTATTAATTGCAGCAACAGTTCTGCATTGACCTAGCTATCCTAGAGGATTACGATGCAATGAAATATGCTAAGAGCCGAATTTCGGTTACGGCAGTCATCGTTGAGGAAATGGAATCGACTTTGACTGAATTTTCACTGATGTAAAGGAGTTTATTTGATACTTCATTTCATTTCTAAATAAACTAGCAATCCAGACAACTTTAATTCATATCCTATCCATTATAAAGATAAGCCAAAGAGAGTTGCACACCCGACTGTATCTGTGTAAGATAGGCACGCATTACTCCTCTCCCCAGAATACTCAGCGTGCAGACAATGGGGGAACGTGACCGTGAGAGATACAGGCCTACGATAACGTGAAGTACAGTCAATTTTTATGAGTACCATCTTAATATTCGAATTTTCGATAAGGTGCTGAGAAAAAAGAAATGTTTGTCGTTTTTTAAAATAATATTTATTTGGCTGCTACCTATATAAGTAAAGCAGTAGCTTGTATAACAGATTTACCTACTTTTTCTGTGCTGGCACTAAATAATACAGTCCCATTACCTCAACGAAGAATAATCAGATACAACTGCAATCAATTAAGGCTCACTGCTACTAGCTACTAATAAATTCATAATCTTAAATCTCGTAGATCTGACAAAGACAATATAACCAATCCAACCAATACAATCACTATTCGAATTCTGTTTTTATAAGGCCAGCGACAAAATTAAAAAATACGTGTGGCACTCGGGGACTGCCGCGGTAAAAAAAATCGTGTCTTATTGTTAGTTACCATACTCCTCCAATACGGCTAGACTAATTCTTATGAAACTTTGTGTGAATATCGTGCAGGTCTGAGAATCCAACATTGAATTTTCATTGCGATATATCTACGGCATTTAAACCTACTCGGATGAAATCGCGGAGCGCTAGTATCAATATTAATTTTACCGACTCGAAGATTAATTAGTATATTAATAAATATAACGGAGTAATTATATAAATATATATATCTTCGGTGTACATTAATAGTCTATGAATCAAAACGCTGGACTAACCCTGTCAAACATAATTACACTGAACTTTCAGCGAACCCATTCCAGTAATGAGACAGACTCCACGAGTATACAGTTTGACGCTTTTACTCTGGCTGTACAGCTTTCATCACTTCGCGAACAAGTTTTATGGATTAAAGTTGGTGTGGTGATACAGAATATATCTGTGCCTCCAGTGATGTAAGTTGACTCTTTTTGATTTTTTTGTATGAAAATAATCAGCAAAAAATAAATTTTATGATCCAACTTAAGTACTTCTATTTGCTATAGTTATAGAGATAATATAGTATAAACTAGCAGCAAAAAAGTGCAAATTGATACTAAACAAGTTGTAACCCCTTTATGCACTGGTTCTAAAAGCAATTTCTCATGTTTAGTGGTAGAAGTGAAATTGATTTTTTTTTTCATATTTGATGATTCGAATTTTTTTTTCGGAAATATTGATATAGTTAAGTTATATTACTTTTAAACAAAACTTTTCTGAAAGCCAACCAGGGTACAATTTAACATGTACCTTCCAATAAATAAATGGCTTTGACATATTTTTGTGATAAGTGATGCGTCTCGTCATGAATTACTTTACTAATATATATTACTTTACTAATTATAGTGTTAAGTGATACAAGTGCGAGCTTATGGAGTCTGGCGGGTAGTAAGCCATCGTGTAGGGGTGACGTTACTCGAGATCTAGGAAGCGCAGGACCTACTCGCTTTACTGCTCAGTATCGCTGTCGCCGTGACAACGACAAGTCACGTCAACAACTTTATCAACTGCCAAACTTAAATCCAAATGCTAAGAAGCTCTTCTACTCATACAGTTGCCCAGATTAGGATAAAAATACTATTGTCACAGCTATGCTGATGCTGGTTGCTAATCTACTTTCACAGTTACAATTTATTGAGCATAAATTTCTCTTACCTAGTCATACGCACATAGACGCTGACATCATCCATACTTTGATTAAGCATACCTAGCACACCAATATGGATCTTCACCTACGAAGAGACTGATACCAACTCGTGCGTACACCGGTAGGGTGTCCCGTCAATGTATGAAAAAAAAAATTAAGCTTCTCTAAGGCAAGAGTAGTGTGTATACTTTCCAAAATAACTGAAATGTTTGCCATTTTGAGGGGTCTACCACACGTTAAAGTTCACAAAATTGTATGTCTTACCAACTGCAACCTATTTCGATCCGATCGATATCCATTACACTTCGCGAGGCCTCTATATAGTTTCACACATCTCTCCGATCGTGTGTGACCATTGAGTTATATGTACTACGTACCGAACTTCTGCTACAAGAGGACAATAATTCAATGTGTGTGACAAGGGAAGTCAACAATTTCCAAACTTCTTTTTTGACAGGGTTTGAAGATCTTAATTACAAATATGAAAGTACTGCCGGTTCTGTATAAGAGCTGGTGGTGGTGTAACCTGACATTCATCCACATAATAATATTGGTATAATCATTAGCAAAAACGTTTATTTTTGGTGTTTTAAATATCCTGCGTTTAGTGCTCACTACCTTTCTAGCTTCTATTATTTTCCACAGAGCTAGCTTCCGAATGTGACCTCTCTCATTTCGATGAGATGTTGTTCGCAACATACTGACAAGAAGGTTTTCTGTGTGCGAAAAAAAACGTTTCTTTCGATGACCGAGTCAACAATAGATCTAATGTTATAGGGGAAAAAGCGAGAGTATATCACCCGTTGATAAATATGTTTGGTACCCTCCTAAGAAAATGACTTTTGCTTGATTAGAAACCAAATAGGACGATATACACTCTAACCACGTGGTTTACAAGCAATATCAAACTTTCAGACAGGTTATCAGTACTTAATATACGGTTTGCAGAAGTAAGCCTTTTGACAGCTACAGCTTGACACTTCACACATAATATGTTTGCTTAGTACTTAGTTTATCCACAACATCTTTTGGCAAGTCCAGTAAATTGCTCACCATCGCACAAAAAGACGCCATTAGTTTATCTTCGCAACCAACTATCTTTTACTAGAGGTCCGGAGTACTCCTGAAGTAGAACCATCTAATATCTAAAATAAATGACGGAGCGGTAGCCTATTCACATGAAGCAAACAAATACATCAATTCAACGGCTTATTGAATTACTACTCTAAATATTGGATCGCGCCCCCCTGCCAACTAGTGTTAATCGCAGTTCCATCACATGCAACACATCTCACGTCAACTAAAGTTCAAACTTGATGATAGCTTTATAATCGAAGTAGCAATTTCTTTTGCAGTGCCCCGACTTGGCAGAGTGTATCCCAAATATCTGGATCCAGTTTCTGCTAAAACTGAAATATGCTTTGTACGATAGTAAATACTTCTTATATGAATACCATTGATGTTTTTAGAAGATTCTGTGCGAGATTTCGTACAGCTCTGTGAATTTTGATTTTATCGATAACTAGACTTCGTAGAAACTAAGCCGACGTCAGCGATCAAAACTGCAGAAACTAACGTAATTCACAAAACCCCTTTTTTAATCAAACAGTAACTTCTTAACTTCAAAAGAATAAAAGTCGCATACACTTAAAGGAAACACTCGCTATGTGTTAGGTTACGAAACGGCTCGAAAAATAGCTGAAACTGGAATGTATCTGCAGGTGGAAACTTGACAAATTCAAAAAGCTGGTAGCAGGTTTTTGCTTGTAAATCAACGTATCGTGTTTACTAAATGGGCCAAATAATAAATATCACAACATATTTTTTTTTATTTTTAACCTTTATAAAGACAATAAAAGATTTCCCCAAAAATATCAATAAAAAAAATACTTTGATGTTTGGTAGATTTCTAAGAACGTTGTATTATATTTTTTTTTATATTTTTGTAGTAATCTACGTTTTTTTAAGAGGTCTTGCGTTAAAGAAATCTAAAAAAAATAATTTTGGGACACCCTCGCACAGCTTCGAACAAAACAGCAATGTTTACTGTTATTCAGAATGACTCATGATATATTTTTTATAGTATAAGGGGGGAAACCAGCAATCGGAGACATGACTAGCGATGTCCATAGACATCCGCATAGAGGTTATACTCATGGCCATAGATATCAGAAGTAAATAGATTGGCAATCGAACACAATTTGTATAATACGAGTTCAGATGTAATAGCCATGACGTTTACAACTACATATACACTTGACGTTTAGAAAACGTACCGTACTAACACCTTCAAACATACCTAGGGATGGGACACTGGCGATAACGAATTATCGATATGCAACAGTATATTACGATATATTATGGCAGTTGAATGAAATATAATATAAAAAAAATGAAATGACATTATTGTATGAAGAGCAATTCGTCTCTACTCGTCGTGTAATAATAGCGATTTCATTCCCAGGTGTCGTTTACTATTTTTAGCACGAGTGCGGTAAGTCCACCAACCCGTGAAACAATATAGGTAATATTACACACTGCACGAAACAGGTGTCACTTTGAGCGGTATCGCATAAGCGAGATGTACTTCCCCGGTCGTGCCGGCCCAATTCAGCTTCATGTATGCATGCAGTGTGGCCACACCTCTCCCTAAAATTCCCGAAACATTGCGTAGACGAATTTTAAGAGGCCCACATAACAAAAAATATATTTTCGACATTTTGGATATAGCTTACAGCTTACTATATAACATCTTTAAAGCTCTTTAATGGAACTAGACTCGATAGTAGAAAAACGGGATTTATAAGGTATTGTGTCTGCATAAAAAGTTTAAAGCTATTTATAAGTGTCCGGTTGCCTACGGATCGTAAATCGTAATCAATAACCATTTATTACCAACCAACGTTAGATACAGAAATTTATCAATAAACTGGAAAAGAAAAAGAAAAAAATAATAATATCTATTTTTACTTTTGACGTGAGGACCAGGCTGGCGCAGTGGTACAGGGCTCGGATAAGCTGAGCATGTTGCGGCAGGGGTCACGGTTTCGAATCCCTCTTTGATCATGGATGTTTATCTATGTATTATATGTATTTCTATAATAAAAATCTTTAAATATTCTGTTGTCTAGTACTCGTAACACAAGTCCTTACACCAAGTGCTAAAATTTTTAAAGTTAAAAGTTAAATTTCATGATCCTTGCCTAAAAAATTCTTACAATCCTGCATGTATTCAACATAGTCGCTTTTTGTAAACGTACGTATATAATTGAAACTGAGAATATTTTGTGGTTTTAAGACTCGTGTGTAATTTGAGCTGTATGATTTCCTCTAGATACTTAGATACTCCTGTAGATGAAACTACTATTCGAACTGTTTTGACGGTGTGTACGTGCCAAATTATGAATATTACATCTACACAAAGAAACATTAGAGACTGAGGACACTGGGGATGAAATCAATGGACTATACGAGACGGTACTATATGGTTTTGCCGTTATTATTATTATCACTTGTTATGTCGTGCTATTTAGCTGATAGCATAATATTATCTAACGAAGTAAGTGGTAATTGTGGTATTGAATAAAACAATTTTATATAACTATTCTGAGATGTAAATATGCATACTTGTATAAATACGTGCGCGTCCGCCATTAGCTGACAAGCAAGTGACAGCGACCCGCACGACGCACCGTGTGCATGCCACATTACTTTAAGAATGTTGTTAACTATTGGCCAGTAAAATGTAAATACTTATTAAGTACTTGTCGTTTAGATAATCTTGGGGAAGTTTTTTTCGTTAAATAATAAAGCCTAATATCAATATATTTTTCCATCACAGTTCTGATGAGCAATGATATGTGATTATTTAGCGGAGATTGTTCCAACTGGTGATAATGTATATTTTTAAAATTGTCCATGCCAATAAAGTGAGGTAATGCCTTTAGGGTCAGAATTTTTTTTACATCTTTCTTTCCACAAATGAGTTTGTCATTAATAATAACATTCATTTTTATAATTACTTCGATATGTTTACAAATTTTGATGACGTCATCACAAGGGTATATTAAACCTCCATTGTCTTTAAATTTAATGAAATTATAATTTTTATTATTTTTAACTGTGGCCATCAACCCTTCAATGCACATTTCGCATTTTAATCTTTTAATCAAAGCCCTAACTACAAATCCGGCTATATACGTTATAGCTTGGATGCTAAATTCCGATTTGTTTTGTATCAGCATGCTGACCTCCTCGTCAATTAATGCCGTCTCGTATAGTCCATTGATTTCATCCTCAATATCCTCAAAGTCTCTATTATTTCTTTGTGTTGATGTAAGATTTATAATTTGAACAGAGGAGGAACAGGTAAGGAGAGAATTTTTTTCTAGCGCCGTACAATTACCACTATCAAAGTCTTTTAGTTCCGCTTTGACCAGAAGTTTTTTGTAAATTGTACGGAACTGACGAGCTGTGGGAATGGTGTTGCAGCCACCGTGGGACCGTATATGACCAAAAAGTAGTTCCAGATGGTCTTGGCTTATTTTATAAACTGGAAGATATTTAATTATTTTTTCGTTTTCTACTAGTTGACTGTATAACAGCTTTAAACTTTTTATGCAGACAAGAAACCCTATAAATCCCGTTTTTCTGCTAGATTCGATGAGTCTAGTTCCATCAAAAAGCTTTAAAGATGTTATATAGTTGAAAGCTATATCCAAAAAATCGAAAATATAATTTTTGTTACTTGGGCAAAGAGGCCTCTTAAAATTTGTCTGCGCCATATTTCGGGAATTCAATACATCGAAAAGATTGTTAATAATCTTTAAACAATTAACCGTTCCATCTACGATATTAAAACCACGGATTTTTAACTTAGAACAGAAGTGACGGGCATCTGCAACACTATTGCTAAATAATTGGGAAGCCAATCTAACTTTCATATTTTGATTTTTAAACCACACGTGATTCCTTCCGCGTTTGTTACTTAGATGTAAATGTTCTTTTTCTTGAATGTTGTTTAATTTTTTTTATATGGTCCCACATAACATGCTTATTACAATTATCTATAAAAAATAAGTTTGCTTCAAGGGCATTTCTGAAAAGTTTGAGCATGTGACAAGGATCCAGAAATATATAATCTGGACTTTTATTAATTGGATTTTTAAAGTCAGTTTTCAAGTGGTCAGTATTGAATATGCATCCCAACTGTTTAGCCATAGTTAAATTTGCTGGACAACCATCAAATGTTAGGGACGTCACGCAAACTCCAGTTTTATGCAGGATTTCTAAGCACTTAACTACAAGATTAGCTCTTTGCTCCCCAGTGACACCATCCACAAGAAAATAGCCCACTGGAACCTTCCATGCGCCATTTATTGCTGTGAGAAGAAATACAAGAGCTTCGTTTACAATTGGTAGAGAGTCGCCACTCGCAGTTGACTTACATATGTCTACGTACCCGTGCATTTGCTTACCGTCCCACTCTACTCTTTGTCTTATTGCCATTTCATCTATCACTAAGTTGCATAATATTTTGTAATTAGTGCTCGCAACCTTGAGTTCTATAGCTACCAAGGATTCCCCTTGTAAAGCCAGGCTGCGCATCAACTGATTGATACCAGTTCCTGATTGTTCTAGGATGAGGCAAACAAGTCTGGAATTTTCTTCTGACGTACATATACGCTTTAGGTGAGTAAAAATGTAATGTGCAGGCGAAAGCTCTCAATGCGGGGGAATATTTAGCTTTAGTAGTTTTTTTATTTACACGTTGAATTGAGTCGTGTATTCCGTCCCCAAGTGATTCTAAATGGTTATTTTGTGTAGAGTTAACAATTTTTTTTTTGTCTTTTAGTTCCTGCAACATATCTTTTAGTTCAACGAATTTTTTTTTATATCTACAGGTTTTAGTTTGTAGCCTTTTTATGGTCCTATTTTTACTTTTGAGTATTTTTTTATATCGCTCGAGTTGCATTCGTAACTCCTTTTGAGGTAAATTTTCATAAGACGAATCGGAGGGGATTGTTGTATCCTGTAATATAAACACTTGCATGTAATTTAAATGAACTTGATCGTGCCCATTTTATTATGTTTCAAATTTTATTTGAAACACGCATACTAAATAGATAGATAGATACATATATAGACTAATAATTGTTGTCACTATGTGAAATATACACAAAGCGTTGGAGCGAGACATTCAAATTTAGTTCTAATCAACAGGAAAGAAAAAAATACAGTAGATGAAGTACATATGAGGCCATTGTTTTAGCGAGTAAGAGGCCACAGCGGTTCGCTTTTTCAAGGTTATGTATGCGTTTCTGTAGTAGTTCTGACATTTGTCAAATATTTTTTTGCCTCGCCTCCGTTCTGACACTTATTTACTGCATAATACTTACTGAATTTTTCAGATTTTTTTAATTAATTTGTGAGCAATTGGGTACATTTTCTTTTTCTATCTCTTCAGAGGACACCTGAAAAAATACATTTTAATTATAAAACGTCCTCCTATACTTTATCCGAGAAATGCGTCGTTTATAATTTATAAAGATCGAATTCTCGATCGACGACAAATATTGGTTTGGCTTTATCATTGTTTTATTGTGGCTCATTTTTATGCGGATGTTGTGTATTTGTATGATCCTCCAAACTATTACTTATTTCGTAATATATAGGCAATTAATCAATTTAAAATACATTAAAAAATGTTGTTATACAAACCGTTACAAAAACTTGTCGTAATCTTAACGTAGGTACAGCCCATTCAAATAATCTTCGTGTTTTTTCAAATGGTTGAAAATATTCTAATTCAATATGTTCGGAGCATATTGTGCTGGTATTTGTTGGCCACTATCGGGTTTGCCAGTAGCATTTATCCATTTTTCTTTAAATGTTTTGTTGCGTGAAAATCTAGTATTTGAATAAAACAAATGTTACAAATGAATACGAAATTAAAAGAATATACTATATCAATACATTTCACAATATTCAGAAAGTAAAGTATTCGTCATTGATATTGTATTGTAACACCTAATATAATCTCATCAATTAATTATTATCAATTCTCGCGCCAGTTTAAAGACGATACTTTAAACTGTCGCGAGAATTGCTTTTACTCGTAATATCGATATATTACGCGTATTTTACAAAACACATCATTATCTCGCCTATGCAATGAAAACGAGTTGCAGTTTTACGACTTTTTTGTGACGTTACTTTCATTGCGTGTTCAGAATGGACTTGACACAATAAGAGCAATACTTAACAGGCAATGTATCATGTTTAAAACGTTTGATCTATTTGCAATTTAAGGTGACATTTTTGGTCTAATATTTTTAGTTTTTAATTGAAAATACATTGAATGTAATTTTGCTTAGTACTTACCGATGTTATGTGATGCCACAATTCTTGTAGTTCTTTAATTTACTTCTATTTTTGCACACAACCACTGAACAGCTAGGCATTTTGGAAAAATATGGAGATGTCACATAAACGCTTGTCAATTATAGACTGAGAACCGCTGAGAACGGATTTGAACGATGTTCTCCTTTTGGTCATAACGTACCACGCCGGCCGTGCCGTTATAGCCTCTCTATTCTTTTTTTATATCTCTATGCTCATGGCCCACCGGATGCTTACACACCGCACGAAATGCGACAACACAGCTATCACTTTACGCCGGTTTCGTGTAAGCGAAAGTGACCTTTCCGGTCGTACCGGCCCAATTCGGCTGCTTGCGTGCATGTAGTTTGGCACTACCTCTTACAAAAACTTATATTTTATACCATTATCACAATTTGTGAAAAAAGGTAACTATAAAAAAATAATACAGCTAATAATTCGCACTGAAGCTCGAAGTTTGATCTATTTTACATAGCAAATAAATTACTTTATATTTAATCTTTTCCATTTTATGTACAAAAAAAAATTCATGATTCTGATTACCTGACGATGATATGATAACAATAAATGTAGTTTCAGCCTACCGTTAGAAGATTGCAATTAATAAGTAAGTATAGGCAATAGGCAATACATTTGTATGATTGGTAAGAAGTGGCTGGCCTATACTTTGAGCTATACTACTCGGCCGCGTTAACATGGCACCTGGCTTTTGATGTAAAAGACAAGTAGCGTTAGCATCTCAGTTTTTTTTAAATTTCTTGTTACTTAAAAAAAAATATTTGTTATTGTTTTTTTTTAG
>LUGF01055833.1:25635-44942 GCA_001625245.1 Calycopis cecrops | reverse complement strand
TGGGAATGCTATTGGTTGATAAGGCGAGTAGTGGGTCTATTCTCTATATAGTTTGTGCCCGAAATGTAATTCACAAACTATATAGAACTGCAAAGTACAAAATGACGCCCCGCTTCCCCGCCTTCCTCTCCCCGGGGAAGACGCCGTCCCTCTGGATTTGGGTTGCCAGACCGGATTACTAATAATGCCAAAATCGCATCCCAACACATCTGAGCGACTTCCAATGACTTATATATCGAACGAAAATAATAAATTACCACCGTTTTTAGGGTTCCGTACCCAAAGGGTAAAAACGGGACCCTCGTACTAAGGCTCCGATGTCCGTCCGTCCGTCCGTCTGTCACCAGGCTTTATCTCATGAACTATGATAGTTAGACAGTTGAAATTTTCACGTGGTGTATTTCTGTTGCCGCTATAACAACAAATACTAAAAAATTAAATAATATGAATATTTAAGGGCCCCATACAATAAACGTGATTTTTTTGCTCGTTTTTGCTCGATGTCGACAACGTCAACAGGTAGACACTTGAAATATTCACAGAATATTAAGTTATATATTGTCTTTAAAAAACATTAATTAAATTAAAATAAAACAAATATTTAAGGGGGGCTCCCATACAACAAACGTGATTTTTTTGCTGGATAGTTATAACGGCAACAGGTAGACGATTGAAATATTCACAGAATATTATTTCCCTTTCGTTGGTACGGAACCCTCGGTGTGCCAGTCCGACTCGCACTTGTTTAAACTATTGCGCTGAGAAGTAAAGTCGGGATTTTTTTTTGGTATAGGGGAACAAGCGAGCAGTCGGAGCCGTTTTCATGAATACCGACGCCCATATACATCCGCATACAGGCTACACGGATGCGCTGCCCTCTTTTCTCCTCCCACCTCCATGGGCCACCGGCTACTTACACTTACACACCGCACGAAACACGGAAGCACAGCTGTCACTTTACACCAGTCTTGTCCATAGATTATTATACACTTTTATTGAGAGTCGTCACACGTGTATGCTTTTATTAAAAGAAAGCCGATTGGCTATTTTAATCACTTTTCATATTTAATGATATCATAATTTGAATGATCTTGCATCCTGATCGTAAATTAGTATCTAATTGTATAATTTGTGCTTAATCATATTAAATTGAGAAAATTAGTAAATGCATGATAATTTTTGTAATTGATTATAAACTTTTCTGAATAGAATATTATTGAAATTAGTAAATTTATTTGTAGATTTTGAACGTAATTAGTTATTATTTGACCTAAAAAACTACAATCCAATTCCCAAAAAAAATATAGTTTGCTTTTCAACTTTTTCAACGGTTCAGAATACTATTTATTTTTTTATTCTAAGTTGCGTGCTCTTTATTAACTTGCGTTTTCTTCGACCTTTGTTTTGCCGTGGATTTTGTATCCCCCATTGTGACCCCGATTATTAAACCACTGGTAATCAATTCACATTTTAACCTATATCGTTATCGGTACATATCCCATATCGACTAGAGACTTATAAATCTGAATTTATTTTTTTCGCCGACTTCTATAAAAAAAAATTCTTGCACGGATTTGTTAGGAAAGTAATGAAGAATCAAGAGATATTTTTTTTCATTTAAAGTCGTGACAATTTGTAATGGGGTGAAGGAGGACGGAAGTTTGTCATTGTTCTTATGGTAGGATCAAAAAATATACTGCGTGTTCTTTTCTTATTATCTCTTTATAAATAGTCATATTGAGAGTGCTCAATCAATCAATCAAATCAATCAATCAAAGTCAAAAAAATATGCAGATGAAACTGCTCGTTGAAACTACATATACACTTATATATATTATTTTTTTACGATATAGGAGGGCAAGCGAGCAGCCGGAGCCATTTTCATGACTACCGACGCCTACAAACATCCGCATAGAGGCTATACAGATGCGCTGCCCTCCTTCCTCCTCCCACCTCCATGGGCCATATATGCTATGAATAACATGAATTGGAAAAACCCGAAACCTGACTGCTTAAGATCCAATCCGAACATTCGTACAGGTCAGAGTTGGGAACATAAAAATCTGCATACACACACACACACATACACGCATACATAGTACATACGTCAGAAAAACCCCGCCAATAATACCTCCTGAGCCAGTCGAGTAAACATGTCTACTAAATAAAGGCTTTCTCGAAATTAAAACAAATCTTAGTAATGATGTTCTTTATTTAACCAACAAGATCTTATACAAGTCTTAATCCGAGCATAGTTTTTTTTCTTAAAAAAGAAATAATTGCTACATGATTAGACAATCAGCTCGAGAGTAGAAAATAGAAGGTAGGTAAATCTATTGATTTATCTACTTTTTTTTTTAAATAATCGTATAATCACTAAAATACATAGTAGCTTTGGTATTGAAACAACAAATGTCTTTAGTCCTCTAAAAACATAAATTGAGATGATACAAATATCTAAGTCTTTATTTGACATTCCAATAATTGTTTTTTAATTAATTTCTACAGTGCAAGTTGAAGACTATGAGTACATACTAAGTATAATAGCGTTAACTGTTTTTTTCTGAGTAGGAAGTGCTAAGGATGCATCTCGCCTGAAATGTTGATTTAGCAAGACAGTGTAATGCTTTGATAAATATTTCATTTAAAATAAAATAATGATGTAGCAGACTTATATTTCTTTACATCTTTTATAGGTACATACTTAGCTATATAAGAATCTCACACTATAATTAAATTAAGAAATATTTTTGACACTTTACTTTGATAGTCTTGGTTGTTAATGTAGTGTGTTTTTGAATTCTAATTTATTCAGTATATTAAAATAGGGTTAGATATAAAATGAGTACATAAAAATATATTGGAGTCCAAAAAAATGGCCATTGTGAAGTCTGCAGTTGAAATACTTACTAGCCAAACCGTTAGATTATTACTGGTAATATATACAGTTTTAGCATATCATATCCAGAAAAGTTTAATATAATAAATTTATTGAATATTATGACTTTAGAGACTTTTCATAATCTTTGCCTACTGATTTTAATACATGGATCAATGGACTTCAACACAAGTAGATAGTAGTTTAACTATGATTACAACGTGCAAATGTAACAAAGAAACATTATTCACTTATTCAATTCTTATGTGAGATTGCAAATAAATGTCCAGTGGACCAAACAACATTTTCTTGGGCTGAAAACAAAATAAAGTAAAATTGTATTCCGTAGCCGAATAAAATTTAATTGACTAATTAATTTTATGTTCTAAAACCGTTAACTATCTTGTTATTAACTTTGTTAATGCTGTTTTTACAGTGATTGTTTGTAAGAGGTAATCTTTGAATATACTGATCGGATCTAGAATGTTCTGTCACTAGCAGAAAGCTACATTATTAACGAGTATCAAAGGCTATATTTCACTATGCTTAATTATTTATTTTTGAAACCAAACCAAGTGAGCAACGGAGGGTTTTTTATTATATAT
This sequence comes from Calycopis cecrops, assembly GCA_001625245.1. Lineage (NCBI taxonomy): Eukaryota > Metazoa > Arthropoda > Insecta > Lepidoptera > Lycaenidae > Calycopis > Calycopis cecrops. The sequence goes on along the minus strand of LUGF01055833.1, from coordinate 41,459 downwards.
AATATAATTTGTTAAATTGCGTGCGTGTGTAGATAGACAGAAAACTCAAAGTGACATTTTTTATATACATGATTAGACATGATAACACATCTATCGCGTTATCAAGATTATTCGTCTCATGTTGATATTAATATCGGCTAAGAGCTTAGAGAATTATGTAAGTACTTAAATATTCAAACACATAACCCTCCTTTTGACGCAGTCGCGAAATGTGAACAAAGTGAACCAAAGTCCAAAAGCAATAAGTCAAACAGTTTTATTATAAGCATTTCTAGTGACCCCGCTCTATTACACTGTAGCCCACTTGTGTAAAATAATGAATAACTCAACTCCTAAGTGCTTGTCCTTCATTATTATGACGATCAATCATTAAAAGGGTCTCGTTTTAACACTCAAAGGTCTCTTGTTATGGACGTAAAATCAACAGCTAATATTGAAAACGAATTATAAGTTTTTGTTTTTAAAACAGGTCATATTAGCAACCTCATTTTTGGAAGTTGGTTAAAAACGCAGTATTTATTCGGCTACGAAACTTAAATATTTATTCGTGTTACAGCAACGCCAGTTTAAACCTTAGCTTATATATAGATAGAGTAGGGCCGATATAGTCTGTACACGGAAATGTATGGCGGTAAAGAGAGAAAGAGAGACATATAGAGAGAGAGAGAGTAACAATATAATTTAAGCGCTGTAATTGTCCACCAGTGGACTGCAATATGCTGCCTTTGCTGATGATGATGATGATGATGAAACCTTTTATAATCTGTGTGAAATTTCCCAGTAAATACATTCTTTCGTCTTCTTTCTTTATTTCAAATGAAGGTTTGCTTTCACGAATCTATGCTGTAGAATGTCCAATACAGCTTCTAAGAACTCGTCGAGTGACAAAGTGGATAGTGTGACGCTCTCTCTTACTACATTGTTTCATATCACCAAGAATCTGGTGGGTGCATGTAGGTACATAGGGTTGCCAGGTGTCAGCATTTAGCCGGACATATCCGGTTTTTAACAGTTGTGTCAGGCCAAATTTACACAAGTCTCTCCTTGTTGCTTTTGAAGAATTTACCAAAAAGTTTGAAAAAAACCGTGTGATATTATAAAAAGTGCATGAGACAAAGCTACAATTTTTATTCTTTAAAAACCCAGTGTCAGGGCAAAATGTCCAACTAAAAAAATTGAGCCTGTGTCAGGTTTTTTAATATTTGGGCCTGGCAACCCTATTTAACCAGAAAACGACTTGTTATTCGAAAAAGAAAATCAAATTATAATACATAATAATATTATGTATAGTTTATATATTAATAGCGTAATCCGATTCTATCCCAATAAATATGAGAAGCTAGCGGTGGTCTTATCTCGAAGAGCTTCAGTCGTACTTGCACGGAAAAATGAAAAGTAGGAAAACAAAATACAAAAGAAAGTTAAATATTGTCGACATCGACGAAGAACTGTCAGCTGAACTATTACATACATTTAAAATTTCGTTTAAAAAAAAACATTGATCAATTTCGGTGGCGACCTACTAGTATTATAATTTATAATGTATATCAGAAATAAAAATAATAATGTAGTTGTTTCAACTAAATGGAGCGTAATATATTGTATATTATTATTGTTATTTATTGATTGTAATGTGTATTGAGCTCTAAATGTGTCACTCAAATTTGTACCTACTAACATAGCAAGATTATTATCATATTTTATAGCAGTGACAAATAGCAATAGTTGACCGTAACCCTACTTTATCTATACGGTCATAGCACATAGCGCTACAACTAGGGTTCCAGATGGGAGGACTAAAATAACTCAACAAAACTTTAAAAAATTTTAATGAAATGAAGTAGGTACCTATTATTACAATCGGGACAAAAAAATAAACATTTTTTCCGACAATTTTGGACTTCAAAATTTCGTTTAAAGTCTAACTAATGGTGTTTTTAGCCTATTCATAAACATCTGTTTTGTTGGTCTGCCATTTTCGGGAGTTAGGAGACCACAAAAAATGTCGGGACAATCCCGACGAATCCCGCCCATCTGGTAACCCTAGTGACGGTAACGAAATTCTGTTTTGTCACAAATGTTGCGGTTACACGACGAAGGCCTCAAGCGTCAGCATCGCCAGGGCCGCTATCGCCGCGACGGCAGGCACGGTCACCACCCACGCGAATATTATGTTTCTGGAACAAACAAACACTCGTTTATTAGATGTAATGCCACTGCATGTATGCATGCAGCCGAATTGGGGGAACGCCGAGAGGTACCTCTCAGATCGCGTCGGACCAATTAAGCTACATGCATGCAGCGCAGCACCTCTTACTGACCTAGAATCAAACCAAATCTCTATGAAACGCAAATATAAGTTTGTCAACTTATAATTTGTAATGTCTTGTTTGTAAGGTAGGTACACCGTGCGACTCGCACTTGCCTAGTTTTTCTAATATATTTATAAGGATAAATGTATGTTTATCTTACTTCACTTAAGTTAATTTTCACATTTCCTTATTCATTGACGTAGGTTAGTTAAAGATTTATAAGTATAATTACTATTTAGTACATAATACCAAATCGCGTGCTTTTATGAGGATCATATTCTTATTTTTTATGGTATAGGCGGCGGGGGGCTATTTACACAGTACGAAACGCTACAGCACAGCTGTCACTTTACGCCGGTCTCGTGTAAGCGAGAGGTACCTCGCCTGTCGTGCCGGCTCAGTGTGGCACAGTCTCTTAATAAAACTCTTCACTATCAAATCGTCATACGTTACCTAAACAAGCTCCAATCAACAGACTTTTGCGAGGAGTAGCCGACGCACACCACGGAGCCGACCTTGCAGTGTGTGGTGGAGATGGGCAGGCCGGCCTTGCTGGCCACCAGCACCGTCAGCGCTGCGCCCAGCTCTATCGTGAACCCGCTGTCAAACAAACAGAGCGTGAAACCGCGTTATTGGGAAAGACAACAGTGTGATAGAGACCGGACATAAGACGGTGTTAGGGGCAGGATATGACACCGCGTTAGGGGTAGGACATAATACCGCGTTACAGGTAGGACATAACACTGGCAGGACAACGTCGCGTTAGAGATAGGACATCGTGCTAGAGGCAGGACATAAAATCGCATTAGAGGCAGGACAACATCGTGTTAGAGGCAGGACATAAAATCACGTTAGAGGCAGAACATAAGACTGCGTTATAGGCAGGACATGACACCGCGTTTGGTACAGGTCATGACACTACGTTAGGAGCTGGAAATGTTACCGGGTTAGGGGCAGGACGTAACATCACGTAAGACACAGGTAATAATATCGTGTTAGGGCAAGATATATTATATAACCCTAACGCAGGTTACAGGAAAATACCCCCTCGACGGATCTCCACCTTGTCGTGGTGAGGGGGCTTAGTAGCCGTGGCTTGGACAACCACGGTGAACGAAGAGGGCTCCTAGGTGGGGACGCGTCGGGTGGGCTTTGCTAGGCCCGCTCTGGATGCGTCCATGGAGGAGGGGTTGCGGGAGGAGAGGTGTCTCGGTGTGTCATTGCCGTGCACCCTATCTCCCGCGACCGAACGGGGGCGCACCGTCTGATGCGTTAGCGGTGTCCTCTGCGGCCGTTTGATGGTTGGTCCGCCGCCCTGCGGATGGGACCAGCCAATGCTGGAAGTCCTCCACCCGTCCCTCTGAATAAGCAGATGGCGGCGTGGATTCGGACGACTGGCGAGGTGTGCTCCGTTGGAGCATTGGGACCAGGGTTTAGGATGGGAACCTGACCCCATTGCACGGTTCCATCGTGGAGTAAGGGACTGTTCAAAGGCAGCCGGACAGTCCCTAAGGAGGAAGAGCCTGGCCTTCTCAGGCCAGGCTGTCGCTGGAGGCACCCTGTTGCTTTTAGATCCGGGGCCCTCCAATCAAAGCGGCTGAAGGCACCCGCAGGGGTTTAGTCGGTAGGGGCGTACCAAACGCCGAGCCCGACACAGGCCCGGTTTCAGAGCCACCCAGGCTCCCGGGTACCGTGCGAAAAAAAAAACAAAAAAGGTTATAGGAAAATATACTTTTATATCACCTTTTTATAGCATGGGAGGACAAACAAGCAATCGCACCCGTTTGATGATCACCCACGCGGCACGCTCATCAACACGCTCATATTATGCACCTGCGTCTCCCTCCTTCACACCCCAACGGCCAACTACCCTTGCCACTACTTCTTACCAAACTTAGGGGTCATTCAAGTATTACGTTAGCAGATTATTAGCAATTTGTAACCCCCCCTCCCCCCTTTTCAGCAAAAAACTGTGTAAATGTTACATGAATTTACAAAGAAATAAGTAACTTACCCCTACACCCCTTCAGTGCTTACGTAATACTTGAACGACCTCTTACCTGTTGGTGAGGGAGTAAAGAAACTACGAAATGTAGGTAGTGCCCTTGCTACAATAAATTGTGCTGGCAAGATCCGGCATGTGTATAAAATACAAAACATACGTGTCAGGTGTAATGCTGGTGAGGTCCTCGCCCACGGTGCGTATGACGCGGCGGCCCCACAGCCACAGGCCCAGGGCTATGCCCACGCCGCCGAACACCAGGATGGCCAGCGGAGTCTCAGCGCGCGCGTGCGCTCCGCCCTCCGAGTACAGCAGCCACAGGGCCACCAGCGGCCCTATGGCGTTGCTGGAAATATATCATAATATTAGGATAAGTAAGCGGCAGTGAATTGCTTATTGGGCCAGCAGGATCGGTGGCGATCCGGTCCGGGAAGCATCTCGCATCTCAGGCGTTACAAGACCTTCCGGCGACCACCGGAATGGAAAACATACATAGTACCAGAAGTATCCTACAGATTGTTTGCTCCCTTACAGAGTTTATTAAGAGACGTTTTATGTAATGGACCCCTTGGCCCCCTTGGTATGTCGTGAGATTTAGCTAAACCCCTTTCCGTTTTTTTTTCAAATTCTATTCTCAGAATAAATACGTGTTATTTATCCCCATCTCCTGTACTTGAGATTTTGTTACAGTAGACAGCAGTCTTGGCCCCCGCCTACACTGAAATGATGTAATTAATACCTTATCTATATACCTGAACAAAAATGAATGTTGGTCGGTATACCCTTTACAGTATCGTAAACTATGCATTTGGTCATGTGATGATCTTTATGAAAGTGAGCCCACGAAGCTTTCTGAGTTGGGATTTTCAAAATTTCAACCCCTAAGGGGGTGAAATAGGCGAAGTTTATCAATCATGAGTCGCGAGTGAAACCGCGGGGCACAGCTAGTACTATATAAGATTAGACGAATTGCTGAGGTTGTATTCTTATTGAAGTGAACAAAACGACTTTTGATTCCGAGAAGTGTTATGACTTGAAAGTTTCACGTCCGGCCATTCTGAGAACATATCAAAGAGGTATGCCTGTATGCAACAAAGTATAACTACGATAAGATTAGGCAACGCTAGCTGAAGCTTGGCCGTCTCAATGTGTTTAGATTACAACATTGTATTGTAATTTGTAACGTTGTTAAAATATACGTATACGGGTACGTATACGTATAAGTATACGGGGACAAACGAACGATTGGAGCTATTTGGTGAATACCGACGCCTTTAACATCAGGAATGGACTACCGCCTTCTCATGAACCGAACTAAACGCGACAGCATCGCTATCTCTTTTAGGACGGTATCAAGTGAGCGAGAAGTACATATACCCCGTCGTAAGTAGGGTTGCCAACTTGAAATTACGAATTTGCGGGAAATAATGATTTCAAATGCGGGACAAGTAAAACAGCGGGACCCAACTAGTGATGGGCGATTGTTGTAATTTAGTCGTGGGAATAGCGAGTCAAGAACATCTTAAATTAGGTTTGGTATTGCATGGCCTATCATTTGGTCGGCCGGCTATTGGTGGAGGTCGAAAAAGGGACAATTGGCATCCTAAAGGCTCAGCGCAGACAGAACGGAGCGCAGCGGAGAGGATTTTATTAACGCTATTAAAAATAAACTTTAAATTTATTGCAATAAAGTGCATAAATGCTTGAACTTATTCCTCTCTGTCAGCGCTGACCCTAAGGGTCAACTCACAACCAAAAGAGCGGCGAAGGGCAGCGAAGCAGAGCGCAGATTATGTGTCATATGAATTTCAACTTTATAATAATTACTATAATACTTATTATCGCATGTGAAACTCGAACGAGACGCGCGGATTCCCGCGACTGCTCGAGAAGTCGCTGGAATGCTGCAGAAGTCGCGAGAGAAGTACTATAGTAATGAAAATAAATTTTAAATTCATATGACACTGAAAGTGCGCTCCGCTTCGCTGCCCTTCGCCGCTCTTTCGGTGTGAATTGAGCCTAAGCGGGATGCATTGAATAGGGGCTCAGAAGCGGGACGTCTCGCGTAGTGCGGGAGGGTTGTCGCCTGGTCGTAAGGCCCAATTGGGCTGGATTGTGGCTACGTGACTGCCTCGTGGTTTAATGGTGAGCATATTACCCAAAGCCGTGTGATCCCGAGTTCGAAACCGGGGTCCGATCAAAAGGTGTTATGATTATTCAACTTCTAACAACATCCAACTTAGTAAGAGGTAGTGCCACACTGCATGCTTGCATGCAGTCGAATTGGGCCGGCACGACCGGGGAGGTACCTCTCGCTTACACGAGACCGGCGTAGTGACAGCTGTGCTGTCGCGTTTCGTGCGGTGTGTAAGGAAAAAAAAAAGGAAAAAAAGGTGTGAGGAGGAAGGCGGGTAGATTTATCTCTATGCGGATGTCTATGGTCGTAGGTAGTCATGAAAATGGCTCTGACTGCTCGTTTGGCCCACATAAAAAAAAATATCGCGACGACTGGTCCGAATTGAAAAATTCTTGCAGGTTAGGGTAGTCCGTTTAAGACAACGATTTTGACTTGACTATTCTCGTGGTCTAGTGGTTAAAGCATGTTCAACCATAGACGTGAGGTCCCGGATTCGAATCCCGGATTGGACCAAAAGTGTTATTAGAATTTTTAAATTTCTAATAAGAGTTCAGAGTCAGGAAGTTGGCGGTGATACACCCCCGTGCCTCAGAGAGCACGTTAAGCCGTCGGTCCTGCGCCTGATTTCTCTCCGGTCGTGTCGGACTTCCGTCGGAATATGAGAATGAGGGACTAGAGAATGCACTGGTGTTTGCGCGCGCACTTGTGTACTATAATACCTATGTCCTGCGCAGATGGCTCATCTATATTAGACGGCCGCCGCAGCCGAAATCTTCGAGGAGGACATTATTTATTAATCCGTTTATCTAAGATGGCTATAGGCGTTGTGGAGTACGTTGCTTATGCTGGTGAAACCGTGTGGCGCTGCTAGTTCTTTTCGGGTTTGGTCTACCCACTCGTTCCCACCGCTGCTACTCCTGTATCGCCAGGGTCAACTGCGGTTTGATACGATCTCAGAAAAGCAAAAACTGTCTTGGGACCTGCAACGAATTTAACCAGAAGAAAATAAAAGGAGTTGACTCAGGAAGAAAATGCTATTTTTCCCACTCAAAGCGGGAGACAGTGCAAGATTGCAATGACTGAGTCAAGAAAAAAATGCCATGTGACTTCCAGGTTTAAGCTATTAAAATATTAAATTCTAAAAAAAAATTACTGAATAATTAGCATTTCATTTGTAGTCATTTAAGATGTTACAACTGAGTTAAAGTTGTATTTTTGTATTTTTTTTAAGTTGAATTTTGACAATTATAATAGCTATGACAAAATCTTTTAAAGGCGCCCAAGTTTCCAACGCTGTCCACGAGATCGCCGTAGTACCTATATTATTACCCTGTGAACTACGAAAATTGTCTAACATTATGGTTCGCTCGCTCTGCCAAATACTGCTCTGACACATAATACGATGTGCTGTTTGTATTTGTTTACGTCTGCCGCAGAGAGGCGGTGTGTACGCTCCGCAGTTTCACAGTTTCATCCGCGTAAGTTTCGAGATGAAGAATAGATGTCGGCCGATACCTACCCAATGGGCACACAATATTTCATGAAAATATTATAGTATTCGTGTGTCTAGGTTGTTAATCAATTGACCGGCGACGCTGACAATTATTCCAGGAACTGCCGAGCAATTTTCCAAGGTCTACACACCTTAAAGCACACATCCAAGAATGTTTTGCGTTTTTAATGGTAAATATTTAATATGCAATATTTATTGATTTTGCTTGAAGGGCTCTTTGATATTGGATCACGAATGATATGACGTCACTCCGAAACTAAGGTCATTGGAACTGCCAGGTCAACGCTTCTACAAACAAAGTAGATAGGTACATCAAATAATAAAGAAGGCGAGATATTAAATAACTGAATATTTTTATAGCACAAGGGGCAAAAAAGGAGCAGTCGGAGCCATTTTGATGACTACCGATGTCACCGATACAAAAATTCGTACATAATCGAAACATCTCCTTTAGTTAGGGGTTATCCCCTAACTACACAAACATACAACAAAAACTTGTTGAATCCGGCGTTTTTAACCCTTGTACCGCGTTTGCAATCATTTTGTTCCGTAATTTCGTATTTAAAAGTTGGCAAGCCTACCTCCAGCTGAGCTGCTCTTAGTCTGGCCTCTCCCCCCAAGCCCGTCCGATATGGGTAGACCTGTCCGGCATAACCTTGGGGATCACAGAAGCACGCAAGCCCCCCACCACCAACGAGGTGGCAGCAAACCAAGACCTATCCATCGGTACCCCAATTATGTAAGTGTGTATTCCGCGGTTCTGGAGATGGTTTCATGTAATGCTTCTCGCTTTTATCAACATTCTAAATTACATCTTACACATAGAACATACAAAACTGTTGAAACAGTTTAAACAGTAGTAAGTATATCTGTAACAAATTGAATGTCTTGTCTAAAAACCTTCATAATGGTGTTTTGAGTCTCTATCTATCACAAACTGTGCTACTTCTTACGATACGTTGGTGCAACTCATTTAAACTTGGAAAAATAAAAAGCCTCCAACCTGACATCGTTACCGCCGTGCGCGAAGGCCCCAAACGTGGCCGTGAGCACTTGCAAGAATGAGAAGAGGCGCAGCGTGTCGGGAGGCGGCGGCGGCGGCTCGCGCACCGGCGACGCAGCGGCGCGCAGCAGCGGCGCGGCGCTCGAGTTGGGCGTGATGGCGGGCAGCCGGCCGTTCATGCCGTCGCACTCTATGCTCCACGCACTGCCTTCCGGGACCTGAAATAAGAGCGTTTATGATAGATTTGACGTCTTCTCTTTCTCTCTTTCTCACTATTTTCTTCTGATTTAAATTTCTTGCGGTACCAATACTTTTAGCTTTTCCCTCGGACTCCCTGAGATCGATCCTGGCGACACAGGAGTAGCAGCGGTTGAAATGGAACCTGGTGAGTGGTGGGCCAAGGTTTAAAATAATGTCTTCTTTCTTTTAGGGCAGGAGTCTTGTACACCCGCTAGACGGATCTCCACCTTAGTAACCGTGGCTTGACCTACCACGGTGAACCAAGGGTCCTCTCTTGGGACCCCTCCCAGGAGAGGACGCTCCGAGCGGGCTTGGCCATGGGCCCGCTCTGGATGCGTCCGTGAAGGAGGGGTAGCGGGAGAAGAGGTGTCTCGGTGTGTCGTTGCCGTTCACCCTGTTTCCCGCGATCGAACGGGGACGCACCGCTCGATGCGTTGGCGGTGGGGTCGCAGAGGAAGAGGAGATGCGGTGTGTCGTTGCCGTCTTCCCTGTCCTCTGCGGCCGTTTAATGGTTGGCCACTGGATGACGTTTTCGGGGTTGTGCCGTCACCCTGTGAATGGGGGCCTTGGAAGTGAGACGCGCCTTTGTGTTTACTGGCGCGCCTTGCTGTTGGAGGGGAGCTCAGTGCTCCACGTGGAGGGGCTGCGGTAGCGGCCGGGCACCAGATGAGTGCGAAAGCGTGCCCGTGTTCCCGTCGTACGGTGCAAGGAGAAAGCACAGTGGGGGCTTAGCCGGTAAGAGTCCGGCATCCAGTTGCCACCCCGGGCGGCTGGGTATCAATGAGGATTACCCACTATAAAAAAGGAGTCTTGTACAGGTAACCGTTACAAGAAAAAACGTGTGCTAAAATAATGGAGCATGTTGCGCCAGGGGTCGCGGGTTCGAATCCCGCCTTGGTCATGGATTTTTATATATGTATTTATGTATATGTATTACTATAATAAAAATCTTAAATATATAAAATTTCTTAAATTTATAAAACATATTAAATATATTCCGTTGTCTAGATACCCGTAGCACAAGTCCTTACGGTACTTAGCACGGGGCTAGGCTAACGTGGTGTGTAAAGTCCACAGATATTTATTTATATTCCAATCTTTGTGAACTCTCGCGTTTCGAGGTATCATCTTGTTTTTTGATGATATGGATATCTCGTTTGCCTTAAATGCCTAAAATCTGAATAAAAATCAAGATAATCGCGGACAAACATACATATTTACTCTACTTCCTTTTTTGAAGTCTGATAATAGAGGATAACCTCTTGAAGTGGAATTTGGTCTACTTGTGAGATATAATATCTTAAATAGTACCTTCTACTATATACCTACAAATTCCAAAATCAGATTACCTTTTCGATTTTCGAAGGTGGCGTCTCGAATCCAACAGCACCCGACAACGGCATCAACGCCGTCAGTCGACACATATCCCCTCTCGCTATGGTATCACACGAATCAGCCAGAAAACCGTTCTTGGAGTCGTAACTTTCGCCCATGCCCACCAACTGCGTGGAGTCCAGACTTTTGCAACAGCTCAGCGTCTCATCTATGTATTTGAGTGTGTTTATCTGAGGGTCTGCGTCGATCAGCTGCAGCCGTGACTTGTTGGGTGGGCTGAGGCTGCGGGACAGTATGCTGCAGTCATCCATCGTGGCCAGGATGGCTCTGTTCCTGGCATTCATCTCCTTGACTCCAGCTGATTTGTCCGCGTCGCTCAGTGTGACCATTTCAGCGCTCTCCGATATAGCTTCTAGAAGTTTCCCGTCCTCTGACAGCAGTGATGTTGGACGTTGTGGAGCGGATTTGGTGTGTGTCGGCGTGTTTGTGGGTGTCGTTTCTGAAATAGACAGGATTAAGCAGTAGAGTATTTCATATGCTTTGCTTAGTGTAAATAATATAGAAATGTAAACAAAATGGAATATATTTTGGTCACACTTTAAAGTTTACGTGTCTCTAATTGGAATAGAAATGTTCTGTGGTAGTAGTAGTTAGTGGTGAGACGGTGATTGCGATCGCCGTGAAAAATCACTCTGCTATTCATGAACAGCGATCGCTGTAGTGAATGCTCTTTGCCCAAACAGTGATTGAATCACTACATGGTCACAGCGACCGGTCACTGTCATAACGTGTTCGCTGTGATTGCTGGCAGCGATGCAGCGCGCTAAAGTAAAGAGTGATTTAAAGAGTGATTCAGTCACTGCTACTTTTCACGGCGATTTTCTACAACTACTCAGGGCGATCGCTGCTACTTAAATATCACTCTTAGGCACACCTCTAGTAGTAGTACCAGGGCTACACAATGTTAGAGTTTACAAGATATTTAAAATGAGGGATTCTGTTTTAAGAGTTTTCGCTCACATGTCGCCGCCGCAATGTCACTTGTTTTAAGCGTTTCGTACGGATTGTTGGAGCGGAGGGTTTCTTTCTGAAACTCGACTCGAAATATAAAACTCTATGAAGATAGCTGAAGCCCATTGATGGTGGAAGGAGGAAAGAGAGAAACGTCCAAACAATTCTGTCACCTTAGACACGACAGTCATAGCGTTGGTAGTCGTTGTAAGGCTCTGAGTTCGGACCGTTTCGTCTACAGATAATAACAAGCCAATTACATTTAATTGTCACTCTCAAGCTAATGAGTATATAGACTTACCATTGGACAGGCCGAGTGTGAAGTTGACTGGTGGTGCGGCAAGACGGCGCCGATAGTACGGCACCAGGATGAGTCGCACGCATATCGCAGATACTACGCCTAGAGCGAGCGAGCCGACCAGCGACATCCACAGAGGGATTTTGTCCATTGCCAACACTAAAAGAAATATTGTATACATTCTAAATTTAAAGTATGTATATTATATTTAATTTTAAATTTATCAACGGTCCGGTTACCTAATATTCAACATCCGGTTGTACCTGATAATGAGTGAGTATTGGCATAAAGACTGATTATAATATTATGTTTCGATGTGGCGGTGATTGGAATAGATTGGTTGGTGGTAGATTCGTCTCAAGTGATTGAGAGAATCACTCGAGACGAATCTAAGAACACCTTTTACAACAAGCCTTGAACAACTATTGAGACCGTAGCCGGAAACATCGATGTCTAAGATATCCTTGCTACAGTCTGAACAGTTGACTGGTGGCACAGCAAGAATATACATGAGTAAAAACCTCGAAAAGTATTGTTATTTTCTCGGTTAATCTTAACCACATTATTTTAAGAATACAAATAAAATAATACATACGCTTAGGTCCATCAAGAACGATGCTCAACACGTTGATCGCAATGGTGACGCCGTAGAAGAAGGGCAGGGCGGACAAACCCGCGGTTAGCGGCTGTACAGCGCGCAGGATGAACCGCTGCACCAGCCAAAAGATGAACGCTGACACCGCGCCGCTCAGCACCGGTGATATGAACCAGGAGAGCACTGGAGATTGTAACAAGTGTATAAAGTAAGTACTTTTATATACAATAAAGCGTCCGCTTGCAACTTCGTTTACCTACGTGAATCCGGTTTTTTGCCGCAGTCGGTTAAAAAGTAGCCTTTCTCGCTAAATGGACTATTTACTACTGAAAGAATTTTTTAAATCGGACCAGTAGTTCCAGAGATTAGCGCGTTCAAACAAAGAAACAAACTCTTCAGCTTTATATTATTAATATAGATTTTGTAGGAAGTAGTGCCATGCTGCGTGCATGGTTGGCTGGTCACATGCAACCGAATAAGGGGGGCACTAGCGGGGAGGTGCCTCTCGCTTGCACATCCGGTACATTTCTTTCCATCTACGGGAAAAGGGGGGGAGGGTCTGTCCCTCTTTCGTTCACATAAACCAAGATGACAAAATAGTCTTCGCTAGTCCGACGCCGTGTTACAGCGATTGCAATAATATTGCCGCCACAAATAACCTCTCGCTTGCACGATATCGCCGTGCGGAGTATAAGTAGCCGGTGGCCCATAGAGAAGGAAGGAGGTAGAAGAGCAACGCATCTGTATAATCTCTATGCGGATGTCCACGAGCGTCGGTTGTCATGAAAATGGCGCCGGCTGCTCGTTTGGCTTCTTATACTAATAAAAGGTACTAGCTTTTATTAAAAAAGAAGGTATAGACCTAGAGACCTTATAAAGGTAAATCAAACAAGCCCAAACACGATAGATTTGCTATATTCAAAGAGCCAGACAACTTCCAGCTCGATCAGCAGACCTAGATTAAATGAGTGAGAACAAATTAAACAAGCCCAAACACGGCGAGGTTGTGATATTTTGTTGCAGAGTTCCTATTGACCTTTCGTCTCCATCATCCGGTCAGTTTCATGTCATAACAGTTTTGGATTATCATCCGGTTTACAAAAAATGTCCGCTCAACCGCGATCGCGATCGATCAACTGACAATATTTTAGTACAGACAAACAGCGGGATAGAGAAAACTAAATATATGCTTTATATAAGTAAATTATAATATTTATAATTATAATTTTAATATAAGCTTGTAAAATAGTGCTTTCTTCAGTATTTCTAATGTAATAACCTTTGTTTGTTTTTAATAATGTACCTAATAAGTGTAATTTCATTTTCAAGAACATAATCGTTCAACGAATGTAGATAATCTAGTGTCGCCAGGTGTCCAGTTAAAGCCAAATATAGCCTCTTGTATGCTTGACCAATATTGAACGCAAATAACCAAGAAGTTCAGATTTCAATAGATATAGTTTGTTGTATTTGTATAAAGAAATAAAATACTTTCCAATTAGGCCGAGCTCGAACATAGGTATGTCGTTGTTCGCTAGCGACTCTCCCCACTCACCACTCAGTGAGCCACTAAGTCAAGCTCTATATTTATCTAGGATTTTTTATATTGTTGGGACAAACTGGTTGGACTGCCCGGCTACTTGGTTTAACTAAATGGCAGCCCTAAGATTTTTCATGCAGTTAGGTCTAATTTTTAGTATTGTGGCTTGTGACTAAAATACGCCCTCCTATCACGACAAGGATACACCTTTGACAGATCAGTGATCGCTACGAAATTAATAATTAATCAAACCATCATGTTGCCATGAGCGTCCGACATATCCACACATTTAATTACATAGATGACTGCATTGTTCTCGTAATATCTGGTTCATTTAGCTAATGTGCTCGCGTTTTTGATTGCGATAACAGACCCGTCATCCGGGTGAGTGGAAATTGTTCTGTTAATTACACGTATATCTAATGGATCTGCAGCGTCCATTTCAAATTCTTATCACATAATTAAAATTGAAAATTTTAAAAAGATTGGCATGTTCCAAGTCTTGGAGTAAAAGGCTAAAATTTAAAAAAATATGTAAGTACTAGCTTCCGCCCGCGACTCCGTCCGCGCGGATGTCGGTCTTCGCGTGGATTGATTTTTTTTCTACGTATTTTTCCAGGATAAAAGTATCCCATTTTATGCCCAGGATAATAAGGTATAATTAAACCCAGTTTCATCGAAATCGAACCGTTAGTTTTCACGTGATGCCTGAACATACAGACAGACAGACAGACAGACAGACAGACAGACAAAAATTTTTTTAATCGCATATTTGGGTTTGGTATCAATCTAGTAACACCCCCTGCTATTTATTTTTTCAATATTTTCAATGTACAGAATTGACCCTTCTACAGATTTATTATATGTATAGATTTAGCACAATTCAGTATATTATACTACTTTGGAACATAGTAAAAATCAAAATATTTTTATTCAAAATAGAATTTAAATACAAAACTGGCCCAGTGCTAGTCGGACACGAAGGGTTCCGTACCATTATTGTATGGACACCCCGCCCAAGTGTTTAATTTTATTTTTAGTATTTGTTGTTATAGCGGCAAAGCAAATACATAAGTTGTGAAAATTTCAACCTTCTAGCTACCACGGTTTATGAGATATAGCCTGGTGACAGACGGACGGACAGCGGAGGCTTAGTAATAGGGTTCCGTTTGCCTTTTAGGTACGAAACCCTAAAAATTGCTTTTTGAACATCAAAAATTACATCTACCACCGGTTCAACCTAAGCCCTGCCCTCAGAAGAATCAGCGAAATAAACCCGGTTTTGAGTTAACACATCCATTAAAAAAATATTGAAATACGATAGATGTCGTCCGTAGGCACATACTAAATAATCCGATTGTTCCATTACTTGTTATCCTATAATAACGTTATAATATTCACAAACATTCCCAGCCCATGAGATATTGAATTATGAGTTCGGTGCGTGGCGCCGTGGCGCCGTCAAATACGATTACGTCGCGAATTATTCTTGACGTCTCGGCCATTTTGGTATAGAACTCACGTGGTGAAATATTAGATACGCGCGACAAAATAATACCTACTTAATGTGTAATTAAGTATTTATGGTCAATTAGATTATGTTAAGAAAATAAGTAATTTTGGATGATTACATCAAGGAGGAGGTATTTTGGTTTGTCTTGTAAGTTACAACATCAACGGCTTACTTAACTTAAAGTTTTGGAATAGACCCTATTAACTTGTGAACGTGGTGAAATTCTGCAAATGCATGACGAAATTATGCCTACTTAATAGGTAAATAAGTATTTTTGGACAATTTCAATAAGCTATCATATGCTTGTCGTTAAATAGCAACTTAA
>LUGF01055833.1:10575-25146 GCA_001625245.1 Calycopis cecrops | reverse complement strand
GGTTTTTATTTTTGCTATGGATTATTCCATTTAAAAACATATTTAGTTTCATACTGAATAATGTGTATACATCTATTAAACTAATTCACGAATAAAAATTATTAATATTTCACAATACTTGTTAAATAATACTAAAATCATGTTACTAACAACCCTTGCGCATTTGTTTTATGACGTGTTTGCACGTAAGCCATACAATCTGCATGTCTATGCTAGCGTAAATAAGATGCATTTTTCTTCGCTGCGAACATGAGCGAGATTTTGTAGGTAATTATAGCGGTAGGTATTGACACTTTTGTATGGGAGTGAAGTATCTGTTAGGTTTATTAATCTGTGCTATTACCTACCCACGTATTAATTACCTATATTATGTATATGTTTTTTTGTGACAGTTATATTATCAAGCTATCTTAGGCTTGTCTTTTAAATTACAGATTCAATATCATTCAAACCTGCTACAACATGATTATCCATCTTTAAAAATATCTACAACATGGTGATCAAAATATATTTTCTGTATTCCGATGAATATATCGATTATTATCGATCTCAAATATAGATAATAGTTGATATTTTGCCCTCTGTCAATCACTATCAATGAACAGCCGATTTCCCGCCACCGGCAACCAGGGACTCAAAAACACCCTTATAAAGGTAACAATATCATAAGGGCCACATACACAAACTGTTTCTGTTTTCACCTATTTTAAACTGTTTTGACAGTTTTCTATGTATGTGTAAGATGTCGTGTTGGTATGGAGATGTGTGGTGACGCTTATATTTTAAGCGAATCTGAACCCTAATGGCTGTAACAGTTATTAACGCTTATAAACAGATTCAAAGGGTTACACTTTATTTCTGTTTCAAAATAAAAACAGAAATGAAAAACAGTGTTTATAACACTTTAGTCGGATAACGGTAAAGTCCCTACCAGCAATATTTGCTATTTTATTAATACTAATTATTATTATTAATATTATTATTAATACTAATTGAAATAATTAGTATTCTAAATAATGTTTACAAAACAGCGAAGTTCGATTTTATATAGTATATTATTTGGGCCTTAACTCTATCAAACTTACACTTACTTATCGGTAGTATTTTCTATTGGAGACGTGCCAAATTCGAAGCGCCTATCTACAAAGTTATCTTGATAATAGTCTACTTTCTCTGATACCTATCAGCAAATATTAGATTTCTTTTCTTAATGCGTCTGTGTTTTGCCAAAAAGAACTAAAGGCCTGTAATTTTTTAAAGCTCTCTGTCTCTCTCTCTCTCTCCTGTGACATAAACGGATTATTTGATTGGCAATTAGATGTTATATTGTAGAGTCGTACATATATGGAGCTCATGGTGGCCCATGGAGGGAGGACAAAGGAGAGCAGCGCATCTTTATAGCCTCTATGCGGATGTCTTTGGGCGTCTGTGGTCATGAAAATGGCTCTGACTGCTCGTTTGCCCCCTATACTATATACCTATAATATATAATTTATATGGATTTTTTTACGGACAGTGGATTCTTAACTAGGGTCCTATCTTTTCCCTATACGGAACCCTAAAAAGTTCATAGTAAGTATCAGACAAACCAACATGAACAAACTGCACATCACATCCTTTGGAAGCGTAGTCTTTGGCAAGCTGAGAGAAATGTAATGCTTGATAACATTCGTAGTGTTACTAGTGTAGTTTATTATAGCGACCTCGTGGTCAATTTAGAGAACTTTCGTGCGTTCAAACTATTTTGCCATAAATATTACTGGCAGCAAATAAATATAAACCAATCGTAATTATACCCCTGATAACAACAAAGTGACATAAGACGTAATCCATATCCTTTCATTTATTTATATCTCCGTGGTGGATAGTAGCCGGGATTCACCTGGCTGCTCTCTCTACTTCTTGGCTTATTTAAGTCACTGCAATCTTTTACTGTCTCCCGCTTTGATTAGGGAGGGATTTGGAATTAGTTCCTACTCCTCCTTACTATACTTTCTGATTAAATTCGCTGCGGGTCCCAAGACCTGTGCTTTTCCCTCGGGATCCCTGCGATCATATGAAAGGGTCTAGTGTGGTTGCCGCTGTCGATCCTGGCGACATAGGAGTAGCAGCGGTGGGAACGAGTGGTGGGCTAAAACCCGAAAAAAAAATTAAAACAAATCAATTAAAGGTCAACGAATACGTGCCGTGTGGAGAAAACAAATAACATTTTGAATGCTCATTACGATGCTTCAATACTCATTATCTAATGCATAATTTAACATCCCTCCGAAACACGAGAAACAGTTTTTTTATTCCACTGTAACGTAGTGGATATTTTATATTTTTTTAACAGAAAAGACAGTAAAGATGTCTAATTTAGTTTAAACATCTTTAGTGTCTTTTACTTATTTTGTAGTAAGCGAACTGTTATCTGCAGCACATGTGAACATTATTTAAACACCCACCATAGAGTTCCACATAAAGTATGGTGACCCGTGAGGGACGTACAATCTTAACTAGGTACAGCCCAGAGGTTTTGATTGGTGTCCCAGTTGGATGACTACACTATTATTAGAACTAGAGGTAGGTACTTTCGTATACTTTAGCAATGGCAGTATCTTGTTTAAAATTTCCGATGCTTCGACTTCCAAAACGATGTCACAAAAATTATTCACTACCATACAGTGTATTTAGGATACATTGGATCAATAAAGAACTATGGCCTGAAGAGCCAAATACCATCAACCTCATTTTTTAAGTTTGTGTAAACACCATTGCTGACCTACAAGTAGGACTGTCGACTGTGAACTCGCCAATAAACTGCATGAAATGCCAACCTCAATGAACATGGCTACTCGGAAACATATCCGGTGCATAAGAACATTCTTTTTCACGCAAACGAGCAATCGGAGCCTTTTGTAGTCTAGCTCTAACGATAAACATTCGCATAAAGATTTAACTTTAAGTCTCATTTAGTATAATTTACCGCGCTTCCACTCATTTGTTTTATGAACTAATTTTTTATGAAATAATATTTTTTTCTCAGCGTCATAATTATAATTTATCAATTATTTTATTCTACTACATTCGCTGATTTGTGAACCTTCGAGTATCTATCCCGGTTAATAAGACAAAGCTTGAATGAGAGACGGATAGCAGAGTCTTAGTAACAGGGTTCCGTTTTTACCCTTTGGATACGGTACCCTAAAAGAGTATGGACTTACCAATAGCGCCGAGAGTTGACCACCGAACTCCAATCGGTCCCTTCGCTGTCAAAGTGAATCCAACAGTAGCGCCGACGACCGAGTGGGTTCCCGACACGGGCAGTCGTAAGGCGGTGGCTACTATCAGCCAAGCCGCACCAGCGATCAGTGCGGCTAGACACCCCGCAGCCAACAGCCGCTCCCCGCCATCAGCATACAGGGAGACGTCCAAAATTCCTTTTCTCATCGTATCAGACACCTTATATCCTACGAAATATTGAATATATTACAATCGCATGTCGCATCACATTCTAGCGAATCAGATGTCGTTTTTATGCCGTGTAACGTCTTATAAATCGATGAACACCTGCTGCACGTACGAAAAAGCATGACTCAGTGTCTGGTTCCGCGTACAAGCTAGAGCGCGGGACAAGCCACAGAGGCCTCTATGTCACTTGTCTCTTATCACCTTACATTGTGTACTTAAACTTCATTTGTCTGTTGTCATCGCGCATCGGCCTAATCGCTTCTAATTAACGAATGCAATTAAAAGTTAATTTATCTAAAAATATAATTTTCAAATTAATTAATCATTCGGTTCAATTCATAAAAGCATGAAATAATTCGTTTAACGTTCCATAACGTTAATTTTTAATTTATGAATAAAATTATCGTCCGTAAACAGATTTCACAGACAACGAACTAGTTTGATATGTTCTGATTACATTATAATATTATGTAATATTATAAAACAAGTGAAGGACATACCTATTAGAACTGCTCCTGCTATTTCAAAAATAGTCGCAAGGAT
This sequence comes from Calycopis cecrops, assembly GCA_001625245.1. Lineage (NCBI taxonomy): Eukaryota > Metazoa > Arthropoda > Insecta > Lepidoptera > Lycaenidae > Calycopis > Calycopis cecrops. Next base: position 21,150 of record LUGF01055833.1, on the reverse strand, counting down.
GCATGCTTGTGTAAGGGTCAAAACCTTTGAGCCCACGCTGGTCCCGAACGAATTAGCCACGTCGTTGGCGCCAATACCGAATGCCAAAATAAATGCCACCACGAACCCACAAATAACCAACCAAAGTAAATCGTCTGAATACGGTTCCATTTTTAATTAAATAAAGGAAATTTTTATTTAATTGATTTTCTTATATGAAATATTTACTAGCACCTACAATACGCCTAAAGCTTTAACAATAAGCTATGCTTATTATGTTCCTATGAGATTTCGATACCAACGGTAAAGACTTCAATTTAACAATTCACAAACAGTTATCACTTTCATATAAAAATATTTAATGTGTGCCTATTTCTATAGAATATTTAGTAATACTAAGAGAGCTAATTTATTATTTAGGTAACACTACTATAAATTAATTAATAATAATTATCAAAATATTTTCAACGATCTACAAAATTGTGCGTCACAATTGAATAAGTTTAAATGGTAATTCGAGGATGTAGTGAAATTTTATGTTCGGCTTCATTTCTGAAAAGAAAAAAGTACAATAAACATTTTATCTGTCCTTTATAACTATTCTAATTATAAATATTTTTAATGGTTAACCATTCAATAATGTTTATGTAGGTATTGCTACACTAAGTTTTACCTGTAAGTCTATATTCTTTTCAAAGTAAAACACAATAATGATATTAATGCATGTGTGCATTAATTTACCGCATCAAAAGAGTCAATCCAGTGGTACGTAAATACAAATAACAGCAATTTCATACCAATTACACAAATCAGGAAACCACATGGTCACTGTGATATTGATTTTCTTCACGTCCTTTCAAACAATCCGAATACTTATTGAAAACATATTTGCTATTGCCCACTAAATTCATGTTATCAATTATTTTAGGACAACGTGCGTTCAGAATTTGGAGTGTGTATAATTAATCCGTCACGTCACTCTTTGCCGTTATTCACCCGGAATATTATTTTTAAACTAATTAAAAGACATAAATAGACACTTTTATTTACTACATCTGCGTGCGTAGCTAACTCTAAAGAAACTTACTTTTTAATATTTATTTAGTTTTTAGGGTCCTAGGACTTTAATTTAGCGTGAAGCACAGAAGCTAGCTTCCTCGAATCTCTCAGCTGTGTACTGAAGTTTCCAAGGGTCGTATTATGCCAGCACTGAATGGAGCATGCGCGTGGGGCTACCCCTGCTAAACTCCCCGCCTGGTTTATTATTATGAACTGTAGGCACGACTATTTGTAAAGGCCCCTTGGAAACAGGCTATACGCATCTTGTTACTCGACGGCTCATCACAACTTCACTAGTTATATGATTATGACCTTCAAGATAAGTCCTATAATAACAAGATATCATCATTTCATTTATTTGGTGTATTTCTTTAGATTATGAGTTAAGACAAACTATCATCAAATAAAGTATTTTAGTTTTGACTCGTGACGAAGCCTTTCGCTTCAGTAGTTCATATCTCTATCTTGGACATAAAAAATCAATTGCCGCATCTCTGAAGGATAACTTAGGTGAACAATCGACCTATTTAACTGACCTTTGGTATATTCATATTTATGGTTTGTTTAATTAATTTTAGTAACGGAACAACACGTTAGGCATGTATGTTTAATAATGGATTCTTACACAGTGTACCAGAATCTATTTGTTTTTTACTAAAAGATAACAATATTTTATGCTCATAACCTCTGTACCTACATTGTTTGTTTGCATTGAATAAAGTTTTATCTATCTATCTATCTAAAAGCGCTTTATTCAATAACACAATAAGACACAACAAACAATAAGACACCTTTAGGAGCGTTCAAGTATTACGTAACGCAATTTTTGAAGATTTTTCACGCTATTCGAAACCCCCTCCCCCTGTAACGTATCGTCACGTTTTATGAGCGACCCTTTCCCCCTAAATTGCGTTATGTAATACTTGAACGCTCCCTTTTGCTCATAGTCATCTTCTACATTATTCTGGGCAGTGGCGATTTCGGTATTGATTGTCATTAGAATCAACTCAGTCTTCCTGAAAAACACAATTTAACTTGGAAGCTGCTAATAAGCTTTACCTTCCTAAGTAGGTAGTCGTCGTTAAGCAGATTCGCCTAGACATTGCTCGGATTTGAATCCGGGGCCAGATTAAAAACCGTTAAACTGAGATTTTTTTTATAGCATAAGGGGCAAACTAACAGTTTGTAGATGACTACCGCTTCCCATAGACATCTGCAAAACTCGAGGCTTTGCAGGCGCGTTGCCGGCCTTTTAAGTGTGAGTAAGCTCTTTTCTTGAAGAACCCCAGGTCGTATAGGTTCGGAAATATCGACTGTGGCAGCTCGTTCCAAAGTGATCTTGTACGTGGTAAGAAATTGCGCCTGAAACGCATAGTAGTAGACTTTGGGACATCTAGGCGTAGGCGGTGGAACTTTGAGTTCTGCCGCGATGTCCTAGAGTGGAACTTCGCTGCGGGTATTAACTCGAACAACTCCTCGAAACACTCCATGTTGTAAATACGGTAGAAAATGTAGAGCGAGCCTACATCTCTCCGTAACGCCAGAGTATCAAGCCGATCGGATACATATTGATAATCAACGATTCGAGTCGCTCTACGTTGGATGCGGTCAAATGGAGCGAGTTGATATTCAGGGGCTCCAGCCCAAAGGTGAGAGCAGTACTCCATGTGCGGTCGTACCTGTGCTTTGTATAGTTGTAGCACATGCGCTGGCATGAAGTACTGCTTCGCCCTGCTGAGAACACCCAGCTTTTTAGAGGCAAATTTAGCCTTCGCTTTCAAGTGACCGTGGAATTCAACGTTACTCGATATGTCGAAACCAAGTCTATCGATATTAACTGAGGTCATTATGGGAGTATTCTGAAGACGAGGATATACGTTGAATGGGGTTTTTTTAGTAGTAAACGCGCAAACTTGTGTCTTAGTGGGGTTAAATTGGACGAAATTAAGTTGGCCTCATTCCGAGACTTTGTCTAACAGAGATTCGACTTTGGACACAAGTTTGTTCCGATACTCGGTGACGTATTCCCGGGAAATATTGGCGCGGCCAGTGTATATTGCATCATCAGTACTGTCATTCGCATAGCAATGAGTGCCGCTGGTTTGCAGCATGTCATTAATATGCAGAAGAAAAAGTGTGGGAGACAAAACACAGCCTTGCGGAACACCAGCATTGACAGATTTGAGGTCCGAGCATGCACCATCGACAACGACTCTAAGAGCGATTACGCACTACGTCCGATCCGAATCCGATCCAAATCCGTGAAAATATGATCCGTACTAGCCGTAGAACTATTTCTATGCTATGTTACGCACTAGATCCGATATCCGTCATCCGATTTCTTTCCGTCATTCTAGAATCTCCATACTCCGACATTTGACGGACGATAGTAGCCATAATATTATATATATGAACGCCCGCGCACTGTCCGAGTTTTTTTTTTGATTCAGATAGTAAGAAATAATGAAGAAAGAATTGGTCTTTCTTCAACAAGCAAAATGCAATGAGAAATATGCAAGGAACAGAAAAAAAGCAACAAAAAAGTAAAAAAAATGGCGAAGATACAAGACGGCACGCAATATTTTGAAATAAATTTGTAATTTCTAAAAAAGAATAAAATTGTTAACAATTAACAGTATTTTTTTAATTCTCTACCCTAAATTAATTCAAAATATAAAACAATATTTATATTAAATACCCGCGCAATTTATATCATAACTAGGGGTACGTAAATTTCGTTTTTACGAAATAGATGCGATAAAAGCTAAATCTGCATTTTATTTGCGATAAAAGCGAAATTTGAAAATTAAATACTTTCGCACCTTTTTACGTTACGTGCTTTCAAATGCTGATCAGACGCGCTAACAATTATTACGTATATTGGTCGGGCAAGAAACTCCTGTGGATGTAATGCGAGTTTTAGCTGCATCAAAATCTTGCTACCCTGGATTTGCAAAAGCAGCTGTTCAATGTCTCAGTTGCCCTGTCAACACCGGTGCTAACTCCGGAGCACATGTCCGTAGCACAATCGGTGCGATGCCGTCGGGCCCACTCGACTTATGGATGTCCAAGGAAAGTAGTGCTTATAGTGAGGAAAATGAAAGTATTTTTAATTATTGTCCGAAATTTGGAATTAATTGGTGGTCTTACCTCCGTCTCGTTAAGCCTTTGGTCCTGGGATCATCATCCAATGGAACTAATATTATAAATGCGAAAGTGTGTTTGTTTGTTTGTTTCTTCGTCCTTCTTTCACATCAAACCGGATCAACGAATCGATGTGACATTTGGTAAGGAGATAGTTAAACGGCTGTCATGCAGAGGGGGTCATGCAGAGGGCACGACCAGGGTACCTCTCGTTCGCATACGGCTGCAACTTACAATATATTGGACAGTAAAATATATTATGAATGGAGTAAGTATACTAAATGTAACATGTTAGATGAGATAACAGTTAATAAATAATAATTGTTAATAGGTAGGTATTTGTTTAGATGGATGACCATGTAAGAAGTCGGTTTAGTTTTTTTTTTTTAATTAATTACTTTTACCTTTTACCTTTTATTTAGCTTCGTCTGTTTCGATGTTTGTCTGTAATCTTTTCAATTGAGCTGAAATTTTAAGTACATATAATAATAAATAATAATAAATATGATAATAATAAATATCTGTGGACTTTACACACCACGTTAGCCTAGCCCCGTGCTAAGTACCGTAAGGACTTGTGTTACGGGTACTAGACAACGGAATATATTTAATATGTTTTATAAATTTAAGAATTTTTATATATTTAAGATTTTTATTATAGAAATACATATTTTAAATACATATATAAACATCCATGACCTAGGCGAGATTCGAACCCGCGACCCCTGGCGCAACATGCTCCACTTATCCGAGCCCTGTACCACTGCGCCAGCCTGATCGTGTATTATGACAATCGGATGACAATGTAAAATTTCTATGTAATGAAGCTGATCTGATGCTGGAGTCTGAAAGTTTATATAAAAAGTTTATCATAAAACATCGCAATCACATCGAGTTTAGGCTCATTTATTTTGTATTAAATGGGACTTTACGTCTAGATAAAATCTGAGTCTGATGATGAAGCTGGTAGGTGCCATGGGGAGTCTGTATCAAAACACTTATTATAACCCCTTTGTGTGTGGACTTGGTTATTTTTTTTGGACAAGAACGTGAAACCATAATGACATCGGGATTCGAGAGTCTGTTTATAGATCTGGAAAGTACCTATTATGGGAAATTATAATAACATTTCGCAACCAATCGTGTGTCGTTTAGTTTGTCTTGATAAGGAATTAAGTTCATTGTCACACTTCTGTGACGGCCCATAAGCAACAGCCTATCTTGCCTATGCTTAAATCCGGTCCTGTCGACAGTATTCGATATGAATTTTCTACGTGGTCCTAAGAGAAACGTCTTGGTAGCCATCCCTACAAAAATGGCGACAACAATATGATGTAAGAGCCTTCCATTTCCCTTTTGAAAAAAGGCACCTACGTATTCTTACAAGCGTTATAAACCTAGGGACGTCTTAGCAGTGGAAGTGAGGGCGTACCACTACCACGGACAGCCGGTGGCTATATTTTGTAGAAAGCGGTTTTGTACGTTCTGCCAAATCTCCGTGTGAGAGGATCTGGCATCACTGAATACTAAGCTGGGATATGACTGTATCAAGAGGTTATAAATATGATAATATATCAATCACTAATAATACAGGATTTTAAGACGTACCTACCTACTGCACTACTTTGCATCTGTGCGTAAATCAAAGCTCAAAAAAGTTAAAGCGCGTTTTTTCTCGCGCAAGTCTATAAATATCTATATCGATATAAACAATCTGTTTACATCAAAAAATATAATGATCAAATTTCATTCAATAGGAAATTTGACAGTATGCACTTCTTTGTCTAGGATGGTAAGTTTGCCAACCAATAACAGTCTGCGGATGTTCTAGGTTCCGATTAGGTGTTCTTTGCGAATCGGCAGTTGCTCGTGTTTGCTGTTCAAAGCGTCCTCATGAGTATTACTTACTTCAAGAGTCTGGCGTGGCAGTCTTTCGGATCAAGTGGCGCCGATTGTTAGTCGGATCGTCAAACGTCATTATATTTCGAGTGAATTCATTTGAGGTTGTCTTGGGAAAGTACTCATGGTGGGGTCCGATGTCCTGCCATGACAGTTCTTTTTGAGGAGATTTATATCCTCAGGGCTGCTGTGGCTCAGTTTGGGTCGGGTAATTTGACCGCCGCCCGATGTTCGGCGTAGCGTGGCAGTACCTACCTCTCATTATTTTTTCTTTATAATATATTTATTTCATATGAAAATATAACTGCTCATTATGTATTTTTAAAAAACCGGCCAAGTGCGAGTCGGACTCGCGCACGAAGAGTTCCGTACCATTATCTATATACAAATCACGTTTGTTGTATGGGAGGCCCCCTTTAATATTATTTTATATTAAAATAAATATTTATTTTAAGCTGAATAATAATAAATTAATATTCTGTGAATATTTCAATCGTCTACCTGTTGCCGTTATATATCAGTATCGAGCAATAAAATCACGTTTGTTGTATGGGAGCCCCCCTTAAATATTTGTTTTATTTTAATTTAATTAATATTTTTAAAGACAATATATAACTTAATATTCTGTGAATATTTCAAGTGTCTACCGGTTACCGTTGTCGGCATGGAGCAAAAACGAGCAAAAAAATCACGTATATTGTATGGGGGCCCCCTTATATATTCATATAAAACACTTCATTGAAGATAAAATGCAGCTCAGTATAAATAAATAATTTAGCAAATATTAAAAAAAATGCAGGACGTAATGTTGTCACTCAAACAAAAATTTGGTTGCTCAATTAATAAGAAGTTTCCCGTTTTGTAATATAAGTAGCTCAAATTAATGTTTGTAACTTGCTGTTCTGTCCATTTCTTATCGCTCGCAGTCAGCCGCTCACTTAGTAATTCTATACGCTAAATTCATTACTTTTGTCATTTAAAACTTTAATTTATAGTCACTCAATTAAATACTACCCAAATAATAAAAAATATTAGTTACGTAATATGTAAAAAATACAAATGCCCTTGTAGGATGATGATTATTTATGACTAACTATTATGTGAAAACAGAGGAAGGAGAATATATCGATGCTGATAATAAATATAAAGGAGAATAACAAAAGTTGCAATTAAAGTACTTTTTATGACATTTTTCAATACTTTTACTTTATTTTATTTTACAAGAATATATTTATTTATTACACTTTATCATTTTAATATAATGGCAGGTTGAAATAGTAAAAAAATGATTGATGAAAAAGTTATCAATTACATATATAGAATCAGAAGATTTTAACAGTTGTACAACGAAAAATTTGGATTGAAGGGTTTCTTTTTTATTTCTTCTCTAATCTCTTCTTTCTCTAATCTAATTCTTGCTAAATAGTTCTGTTGTTTTTGTAAAAATCCCTTCATAATTTATCCCTATCATTTAAATATAAATTATATTAGAGAGACTTGTTTCATGGCTAAATAAGTTTAGAAAAAAATAATATTTTTTTTTATTTGAAATTGACTTTGACATTTGACAAGTGAGACCACTTTTTGAAACTTATTTTGACCGTAGACAGAATATTTTGACTCTCAAATATTACAATTTACATTGAAAATTTTCGCTATTTTTAATACTAATAGAATATTGTTACATTATAATGTAAATAATATTAACAACACAAATCCATTATTATGCTTTTAAGGAATGTGTGGTCCGCAGCGGAGCTGACGATTGCCTAGTAAGTTTATTTACAAAAAATTTAAACTATTTCATCACCATATCCTGTTTTCTAAAAGCCTGTACCATTTTTAGTCTAGAGTTTATAATTCTCCATTCATTTGTAATAATATAATATATTGTATTAATTCTAGTAAACCGGTGTTGTTACAACGCACTCCTTATTTACAATATGCAAGACAATTTCAAAGCCGTAACACATTTTCGAGGCGAAGTTCGAGGAGACCAATATCAGAACACAATCATCCACTTAGAAGCGCTTTTTTTGATAAAGGACCTTTAAATTCTAAGATATTAGTGAGGCCATTCTTATTTACTATAGGGGTAAGGAGATATGTATTGAAATAAATCAAAAATCTATGGATTATTCGAAATTTGTTACTAAATTAACTAAATGATTGCTTTAAGGTTACTTCAGCTAGCCTGGCCGGTTGTGTCATTTGGGAATATGAAAACCTCCGTTCACATGCTCACTCTTTTATGAAAAGATCTACCAGTTGGCTAAATGGTCACCATAAAAGTAGTTTACCACAATATGTAAGTACATACTTATTTTCCATCAGAATTTAGTGTTAATTAGATTAAAAATAAGTAACTTGAGAATTTGTGGTAAAACAATAGTATTTAATAAATACCTATATTCATTGATCCTTTTTCTAACTAAAACATTGGGCTTTTTTTATACAAGTAGAAGGTCAGTCATCAATCTCTCCTCGGTAAGACTCCGAAATCTTAGCTGAAGAAAATATAATACTTAGTCAGTGAGTTGTTACTACTAAGAAAATATAATACTTAGTCAGTGAGGTACGTAGTACATATAACTCAATGTACTTAGTTGCTTGGAAATATAAATTTTATTGACTATTTGATATTCCACTGTCATTTTATCTGTATTGTGTTGTGCTGTATGGCAGTGGTAGTGGGTTCAAATATAATATAATATAAATTTGAAAAAATCTCATTTAACAATAAAAAATACTTACATTTACATGAAAATATAAAATATATTTTCCTTAACTGGTTAGTACCTGTAGCACAAGTACTGTGTACCTTTACTAGTATGCAAGTCATATGATTCAGTTCTGAAAAAATTTTAATACCTCATCCTTTGTTTACAGAAATCAGAAACAGAACCTGTAAGAAAATGGTGGAGTTCTCTCAGAGATAGTGAAAAAGTTTTTTACTGTATATTAGGAATCAACTTAGCCGTTTTTGGAGCATGGCGTGTGAGGGCCTTACAACCATATATGTTGAAATACTTCTGTTCAAATCCAACAGGAAGTAAGTTTGTTAGTTATTGTAATATGAAATAGTTGTTTATCCCACTTTACTTGAGCAATGTAGACGTTAAAAATATGTATACCCATTATGTTGATAATAATAAGTATGTAAATTTATGGTGTGGGTGTTAAATGTGTACTAATTACAAGACCTGGCATTTGGCAAGACAGAGAGCAAGGTCACCCGTGCGGGTGGTGTTAATTCCGAACTTCTCTTTTTTGCTCATTAGCCGATAACAATAGAATAATGTCTATTGCTATCAACTAAACGGAACAATCGACTAATTCAATAAGTATTCGCCCATCGCTAAATTATTATTAACTGCACTCGTCATTTTTACCCGCATATGTGTCGATCCTGTGGACATATCTAGAGGTAATGGCCCATTCTCAGATCTACCCGATATGCACACAAAAATTCATGAGAATGGGCTGAGCCATAGAGTGGGCAAACGCAAGCCTATTGTACAAATTTGTCAGGATATAATTAATGTCATTATGTATTAATTTATAGGTGCACAGTGCGTGCCAATGGTGCTATCAACATTTAGCCATTATTCAGGACTGCATTTAGCTGCTAATATGTATGTTCTATACACTTTTATGCCAGGTTTGTATCTAATATTTATTTTATTTGGGACTTTTTATTCTATCTATTAAACAAAGCTATTTCTGATTAAAAATTAAAAGCCATAACACTTCCAGATCTATTTGAAAAATAATCTAAGAATTATACAATAATGACAAAAGGAAAAATATAAAAAAAAGTTAACTGAACAGAAAAGAAAGATTTGGAGTAGGTTTTGGCTGTAGAATAACTATTGCTGCTATTGCTGCTGACTTCACATTACTTTTAAGTTTAAAATTAAAGCAGTGTAGATGTCTAAATAGAGTCTGGGTCTACATTTAATTTTTTTGTAATCTCTTACTAATTTTCAATAATTGGCCTGCCTAATAAGTTACTCTATTAATTAAGTAATCTTGTTCTGTTTACAGCTGCAATAGCATCCTTAGGCAAAGAACAATTTGTAGCAATGTACCTCAGTGGTGGAGTCATCAGCAGTTTCACCAGCTTCCTGTACAAAGTAGCAGTCAACCAGCCTGGACTTAGTCTTGGTGCAGTAAGTTCATCAGATGACATTACACCATGACTGCATGATATGCTTCATTTGATGAATAAGATAGTTTTGATATCCAAACCAAATGTAGCTAAAATCATCGTAGGATGCAACAGCGGCTTTTGCGGAGATGCCCCGGATCTGTCCACTAACAAGGCTCCTCGGTGACTGGCCAGTACCTCACATGGGACCGGACTTCTCTTTAAGGAAGCTGTTCTGATGACCAAAGATCTAGCCCCCGCCGACGTCGAGATCGTGTATAAAATTATATGAATCCTTCTCTTCTCCGTTCCGTGGCCTCCTTCTGGACATGAGCAGATCACGC
>LUGF01055809.1:25200-53330 GCA_001625245.1 Calycopis cecrops | reverse complement strand
CTAAAAATTTGTATCATCCTCGTAAATAACCGTTTTCGAGAAATTGCGTTAATATTTTTATTCATAGACTTTAAAGGCAACATCAAGCATCAAAATTAGTATAAAATAACCAAAACTCCATAGACTTAATAAAAAGTAATCACTCTCAATGCATTTTAGAAAATGTTTTGTATGTACGAAAGAATATTATTGAATTCAATGAAAAGAGTGCTAATCATGATAGAAATACTAGGAACAGGCACAAACTAGATGTACCATTTCATAGACCAGCAGAGTAAAGAATTCCTTTAGGGGTCAATGTATACGCCTCTACAATAAGATCCCAGAAAGCGTTCAAAAACTCTCAATCAACAAATTTAAAAAAGTAGTTAAGGAACGCGTGTGTGGTAAGGGATATTACAAAGTAATGGAATAAATGACAGATACCACACCTTGGGAATAGTATCCTCCTCCCAGGCTACTTCTATGCAAAAATAAATGTAAGTAAATTTTATTTTGTATTGTATAATATAATTATTAATTCAGAATGTACCTACAATGAAGAAATAAATGAGGCCCTCTGAGTTTGTTTCGCCGGTTCTTCTCAGGACAGGGCTAGGGTTGAACCGGTGGTAGATGAAATTTTTTTTTTGACGTTCAAAAAGCAATTTTTTAAAATTCTATTTTGAATAAAAATATTTTGATTTTGATTTTGAAAAACTGAACGCTGATCAAACTTTTCATACAGTACTGATTTGGAAAACGATGTAAAACGCTTTAGGGCCGGTTTTTCAATCGTCAAAAAAAATTAACATTAGGAATAAATTATATTCATCGCACTAAAACACGAAATAAAAAATAAAACAGAGATAGTTTATTCCTAGGGTTATCTTTTATCTGAGGATTGAAAAATCGACCCTTATAGAAGTAAAAAAAAAACTGACATGTCGCAATGTAACAGTTAAAATCGATCTAGTAAGTTAAAATAAATTATAAAGGTACAAGTAAGTATTGATGTTGACAGATGATCATGATTCTATAAATGTTTATTGAAATGTGTAGAATACAACAGCTGATAACGAGCAAAGATAACATACTTACGTAGACAACCTATGCTTAGAGTCACCCGAAACTGTACATAACGGATTTAACATTGTATCAACACAACCGCTATGCATTCCTATTATACCCAAAGTAATGCCAAGATCAAACAACTTCTCTTCGGGTGCAGCTATAGCGTTCTTCAAATACGTGAGTCTCGGAGTTTCCCTTAAAATGTCACAATGTTTATTGACTTGTAATAAAATTAATGGCAATTAAATAACAATAAAGAAATATCGATGTAGCTCAAATGTTATGGTGTTATGGCTTCACGTATGTTTTTTTATAATACTAGCCGATCCACCTTCTTTAGTCGTCACAAATAATAATAATAATAATGATTATTCTGTAAATGTACAATCCCTCGTGGAGCCCATTGTCAAATGGCAAAATTATAAATCAATATATTAAACGAAAGCCCAGACAGATGATATATTTTTTTCTTAGATTTTGTCCCATAAGCGCCCACTGTTGCATAATAATTATATTATAAATTTTTGGCAATAATTTTGAATCGTTACAATTTAAAAATTTCCTACTTATTGTGCATTTTGTTCTCTTGTATGGTTTACTTTGACATTTACCTACATCAGACATAAATAAATATTAAAAAATGAGTATTAATAATTATTAAAAAAAGTAATTTAAAAAGGACAATGGGCATTTTCCATAAAACTCAATTTATAACCCCTGGGCGCCAGAATGGTTAAAAAAAGAATAAAACATAAAACAACAACAACACATAAAAATTGCTTAATCGTAATAAAATATAACGTATGCTACTTACTGATAATGTAGCTTCTCTAAAAAAATATCTCCTTCAATAAAACTATTTAGTATTGAATGGAGGGTTAAAATCGGCACAGTAGTTTTGAGGCCTACTCGATACTAATAAAGATATTTTTTTCCTCTTTATAATATTAGTATTGATTAAATTGAAACAAAATTAAAAAAAATCAATTCAAAAATCAATACAACAGCAATAAAAAGTACCTAAAAACCTAATTTAAATCTATCAATATAGTTGTAAAAATGACATATACCTATAACATTGCATAAACAAGACAATGGTAAATTAGTCTGTCCCTGCCACACCACACCATCATATCATCATCTACCATTAATACTTGACCTTGACCTTGAGAACCTCCTTTCTTTGAAGTCTGTTAAAAGTATGCCACTCACTCGTCAAACTTAAGAACTCCAAGTCCCAGTATGCGGTAATCGAATCGCCTGCTACAGAATACTTCGTTTATCAGTGGAGAGCGTGTGAAAGGTTTACTCTGGTGACGTAAACAGTGTCCTAAGAAAACATCTTTCTCTTCTTTATTCGTGTCAGAAATATAACCAGTATTCAATCTGTGCTCCACAGGATTAAAGAACTCCGTCTTCAATAATCGATTTACTTCCAACTCTAATGAAAACAAGAAATCCTTTTTTCATGATAATATATTTATCATCATTATATATATATATATTATTCGATGGAATCAATGGACTTGCATGGTGAGATACACAGTGCCTAACTGTGAGGAGGTATTTTTTGTAAGACGTATGATGTTGCATTGCACCACTCGCTCACACAATTCCGTCTTCTATATTATTGTGTCACTTTTCGTGCATTGTGTGAGTAGGCCATTTGGGGTGAAGATGATAATAAGTCCCAGTCAAATGCCCCCGATTGCTCGATTGTAAGCGAAGCAGAGGCATTTGAATACCGATGCTATAAAATGACTCCGACAGTTGAAAGTGTTACCTACATGGATACCATATAATACATTAAACCTCAATTATCACCACCACACAGAAGACTATCCACCAGAAGGTAAGACGAAATCCCTGCGGTAGTTCTGGTTGGATAATAGTTGTCACTTATAAGGAATGCCAAGATTACCTCGTCTTACGGTTAAAACTGTCGGTTTTTTTCCGGGCACAGGGAGACTTTATATTATTTTCTGGTACAAAGTAAATCGTAGTTCAAGGAGTACTTTTTCTATCAATAAACAGCTTTTACTGCGCCTACGTTTACCAAAAAAGGCGCCAGAATGACCTACTATATATTTTATGGAAAAATACGTGAACAGTGCTCGGATAAGGTTCGAAGGTTCGTATAATGTTCTTATTCGAGCTAAATAAATATTGTCAATAAAACAAAAAGTATATTTTTCAAATGGATCCATATAATGCCGATATATTAAAATCGATCACAATTGTATAAAATATTAATATCACCACCAACAACTTGCTGTAGTTATATTAAAAGACGAAAGTTATTTCATAAAGATAATATATTCAGAACGTATTTTACGTTTATGGTATCAAATTACTTAAGTATATAAATATTATTATACCGCAGGATCTCACGACTAGCATATATATTTAATATAATTAAATAATTGTCTATAAAAAGAATCGTGACATTCCTTTGCGTCATGACATGAATACCATAAGTATAAACATAGATAATCCACAGTATAAATGCCACTCAAGAGAAAAGAACTGTTTATTCTTATGATATCGTCCGCTCATATTATCATATGGATAAATTGTAGATACCTTATTAATATATCTTATAATATAAATCTTATATCTTAATAGCGTATGCCGTTTTTAGTTATTATGAAAACATAACCAACTGCACATTTTTTCTTTTTTTTAACGTAAGGAAAGCAGTTACGCTGCATCGGCATACCCTGGATGGCTTACCGACCATTGTGGGGATTCTGAACTTCCTAGTGGGAGAACCACTAGAAAGTTCAGAACTTCCCACTAAACTCTCACGGAAGCCCTCAGTCGCCTTATTTGATCTGTTGGCAACAGGGTCAATTCGGCGCAGGCTGGTTCCATATTATGGGACCCAGACGTCTAGCCTACAGCCTCAAGGGAATCGTCCGGTGCGATCCTCTGACGACCTTAGTCAACATTAGAACCATGCAATAGAACGTCAGAACTTTCTAAAATGCCAGAACCAAATCATGGCACAGTGCGACGATAGCTGCACATAAAAAAATGGTTTTGGTCTCATGGTTTAGGTCCTCGGTTCGAGCCGACAATGTGTAGAAAAATAAAGAATATTCATGAGTGCATTCTATCTAAACAAAATTAATGTAAATAGCTATCGACAATCTGTAATTATAACCGAACTATTTTACCTTATAATTTTTATTTGAGAAATGTTTTAGGCAACCCACTAGTCGTACGTAATCTTTAGTAGATTAGGAGGAGTGAACAATAAAATTATATAACTGACATTATTTGACTAGATATCTGATATCCGGTCCAGGATTTGGTTGCGAGTGGCAGGTAGCATGTGAACAGCCACCTACCTATACGTTCATTATAATACGTATATGTTGAGTAATGAGAAAAGTATGATAATTCCGAGTACGACGTGATTACCCACTGCCATAAATATTCATATCACAAAAACATAATGTGATTATCTTTTGGTGATATGAATTGAAATTTGTAATATGGCCGCTGCTTTCCTTCGATCATCGATGGCTTTGGTCGGGCCACATGGAACTCTTCCAAACGGAAAAGCTCCACCTACATTGTTATGGGTCGTGGGTGCTATGTTAAAGATTCTTCTCGATATTTCTTCCACGTTTCTAGTTTTTGCTTTATGGTAAATTTCTTGTGATAGTAAAATACTGTTGCAATATAGCTCTACCTATATGTTGACTACGCCTGATCTTTATGTTGACTTAAGTTTATCTTAACCAAAATTAAAATGAAGGACGTGGCTATATTAATCAATGTCCAGTAAACATTTCAAATAGTTCATATTAAAAACAGAATATCTACCTTTTAAAGTCTTTTTTATCTTATATAGTACAAATATTAAAAATTTTAATCACCAATCTGGTGGAATGAGAGTCGTCCAAGAGCCAGCCACACTATCTGTACACACATCCGAAGAAACGTTTCTATAAATCTAGCATCGACTATAGTGAAGGACCGGTGTTTCTTTTCGGGGCCCATATGATGGAACCTTTTTGTATCGCTACCACCTGCGCACAGAACGTGTTAGAATATTCTAGTTACGTTAAAATTGATGGTCGCTTACTCTTGATGAATCTCCCCTTGAGTTTGGGAAAATCCATGTTTGTATAGTAGCCAAGGTATTAGAGTAACATGGATAAGTTCGCGCATGCAAGGGAATATAGATCGTATTGCAGAAGGGATTTTGAAGGTAGATTGAAATAAGTGATATCGCTCTGAAGAGAAACCACTCACCCGCATGGATATCCATGCGGGTGAGTGGTTTAGCGGCGTAAAGTGGCAGTTGTATTATCGCGTTTCATTCGGTGTGTGAGGTTCGAGTCCACGGGGGGGAAGGAGGAAGAAAAGCAACGCATTTATATAACCTCTATGTGATTGCTGTAGTCGGTAGTCATGAAAATGGCTCGGTAGTCATAAAATAAAAGGGAAATTATAAAGAATATCAATCTGTATTTAGTTGTGAAAATATTTTTTATACTCTCTCTCTCTCTTGTCGCGTTTCGGACGGGGTCCGAGTTTTCACTGGTCCATAGAGAGGGAAGAGGAAGTAGAGCAAAGAATCTCTATAACCTCGTGTCCTTGGAAGTCGGTAGCCATCCAAAGTCACCGACTGCTTTGCTATGTATGCGCTGCATGATGTTTTGATGGATGAGAAGGCCGCCAGCTCTTTCAGGAAGGTCTCACGTATCTCTACCTCCTCGTGGGATCTGAAGTACTGGACACTTACGTTTAAAGAACTGTATTTCAGCCAATGGAGACCACTTAGAATAAGCTTTTTATATTTTAATTGTTTTATATTTGTGTATTAAACTAACACACTGTAAAAGTAATAAATGTTATTTGCAATTAAAAAAATATTTTCGATACATGTCGGTCTTACTCTCTGAAAGCTTTTGTAAGAGGTGTGTGCTTTTGCCACATGCATGCTTGCATGCAGTCGAATTGGGCCGGCACGACCGGGGAGGTACCTCTCGCTTACACGACACCGGTGTAAAGTTACAGCTGTGTGCTGTCGCGTTTCGTGCGGTGTGTAAGTAGCCGGTGGCCCATGGAGGTGGGAGGAGAAAGGAGGGCAGCGCATCTGTATAGCCTCTATGTGGATGTTTGTGGGCGTCGGTAGTCATGAAAACGGCTCCGGCTGCTTGTTTGCCCTCCTATTTCATAAAAAAAAAAAAAGCTTTCGAGCGCCAACATAACGACGTCCTTTGGTGAAGTTCTGCGAGTATTAACAACAAAGTAGAAACAGATTCCGACTCCAATATAAATATGAGGAAGTACCTACCCATAAGTATGGTGTTGTATTCCTTAGCAACTAAAAGTCGCAGATCTGACAAATTCTCTCTGAAGCCAGCTTCCACGATGTCACAATACGGAGTTCGTATTTTTGTCTTACACGCCAAACCCCGTTCTGACATACTATTGGTGATCTTAAATATAAACATAAGATAATTACCTAAGTCCCTACAAAACTAAAATATTCCTTACAGCTAATCAAATTATGTGATTGAAAAATCGAGGCTACAGCCTATTGTTAACTTTCTGCATTTTGGTCTCTTCCATTTTTCAAAAATCGAATATTCACTGAACATTTTCGTGGTCCCAGGATTATCTATTTTTTTTACCGGTTGACGCCATATGTATGTGTGACTGTGTGTGCTGGTTTGTATTTTTAGGTACGTATATAAACCTTGAATTGCACGGGAACGACTGGGCTTATCGAAACGCAGTTTGTATAAAATCCAAACTTGAGGTCAATTCGGCTTGATATAAATATATGATATTTTTTTTATGGTACAGGAGGGCAAACGAGCAGCCGGAACCATTTTCATGACTACAAAGTAAGAAGTTGTACCTACCTATAATAATATCGAAAACAGAAGAATTGATTTCGCTAAAGGGTTTGAAGTTGCATTTATAGTACATTTTTTTATGATATAGGAGGGCAAACGAGCAGCCGGAACCATTTTCATGACTACCGACGCCCACAAACATCCGCATAGAGGCTATACAGATGCGCTGCCCTCCTTTCTCCTCCCACCTGCATGGGCCACCGGCTACTTACACACCGCACGAAACGCGACAGCACAGCTGTCACTTTACGCCAATCTCGTGTAAGCGAGAGGTACCTCCCCGGTCGTGCCGGCTCAATTCCACTGCATGCAAGTATGCAGTCTGGCACTACCTCTTACCAAATTTCTAGATATAATATCGATTTATTCATTCACGCGCAATTTTATGCAAAGTGCATGTTTCTGGTTAAATTGTATTACTTTCTTCATATTCTCTTATTTTAGAAAAAGATCCACATTTTGCGTCAAAATGTATGAAAGACATTCGGCCTATGTATATTGACAGCGATTTAAACGATTTAGTAGGTATATAAAGACGACAACCAGTAGCGTCAGCTTGCAGTAGAAAGGTCTTACATCATATTTTTCTTTCGAAGGTATCTTTAGGGATACGGTGTCGATTATATTTCACCTTGAGGATTCATAGGGCTACAATACATCCATGAAGACAACAGAACTTGATTTACAAGCGTTACATACCTGTAAATAGTATTGAATACAAAGTATCAGCGCCCTAATGAATCTCTCAGTGGTGGGTGTGTGCAGCATCTTCAAGAGTTGCGGACTCAGAACAGTCGCTGGTGCTGTGTAAATGGCGACGTCTTTAACATCCTAAAATTATTTTAAGACCTTAGCTTGCACAATGTTTTAAAATTTTTGGGCGTTTTTTTATAGTATATGGGAGCAACAAGCAGATGCCCATCATCCGCATAGAGGTTATGCAGATGCGTTGCCCTCCTTCTTCCACCTCCCTCCCAGGGCCACCGGCTACTTACTCACCGCACAAAACGCTTCAGCACAGCTGTCACTGCCGGTTTCGTGTAAGCATCAGGTACCTCCCCGGTTGTGCCGGCCCAATTCGGCTACATGCATGCATGCATCGTGGAAGTACCTCTTACTAAAATCATTTAATACCTTAATTTACAGGCAATACTTAGAGAACACTTTCTATCAACTAATTGATACTGATTCTAGATACCCGTATTTTCTCATTTTGATAGAAAAATAACTGTGTTAGATATATTCTATATTGTCCCCATTTTGAGCTAAAACTTTTTCATACTTGCCTGTAAAGTAATAATGTCTGCCTCTCCAGGCTTTAATTTCCTTTGATAACGCCTTCGAAAACGAAGCTGCAAATGATAATGAAAAAAAAAGTTTATACAGCCTCCGAGATATGCATGTCGAATGTGAAATCGTGAAATGTGAGTACGAATGTCTAGAAGAGGGGTAGTCATTGGTTGTTGTGTCAGCTATGCATTTCGACCAAATTATTTGATATTACGGTAATACTTCGTATCTAACTGAACCATTTAGATACTATTCAGAAATGTCTAGGATGTTGAGGTCATTCGGTCTTCCAAAATCCATATTTTTAAGATCAGGGTAGGCGAACCTTTATATACGTGCCAATTTTCTACAATGAGTGCTTAATGAGGTCATAGGCGTGCCATCTTGAAAAAATATTACCAACTTAAAAGTCATCATTTACCACAAAAACGTGCCCAAAACATTGTGTTATGTGCCAGTAATGGCACACGTTCCATTGGTTCGCCATCCCTGGTATTCATAGCCATGTGTATATTGCAGTGACTAGCTTATTGTTGTTAAAACTTACTTGATCAATATAATCTATTTCGTCTCTGAACGCAATTGTCCCAGTTGCTGCCTTCGCGGATATGTGCACAATTTCAATTGGCTCCGGGGAAAGGTGGCTATAAACATTTTTTTATGACACACACTATTAGTAACTCGAATTGAATAGGATGATATATGTATATATGTTTAAATAGCTACTGCACATGGCACAGCCTTAAAATAACAGCTATTGTGCCGCGTTTAGTGCAAATAACAATTACATAATATGCTGCTGTCTATGAACCACGGTGATCATCAAAAAGCTTCAACAAGAAGAGAAGATAACGAAGCTAAGATAATCATATTTTTTATAGTTAGGGTTCCGTATCTAGACAGAATCTAGAAGAAGAAACAGAACCCTTATTGGATCACTTTGTTGTCCGTCTGGAGGTATATCACAAGGGTAAAAAAGAAATGACCTACATGATGCCTACTCACAAAGATGTAAAAATTTTATACAGCTTGTTTATTTTGTTATTTCTGTAATAATATATTGCATTGCTGCCCAAACGACGAATCTTATTGTAGCCGATCGACATACTAGACCTGTAAAGATTCAAGAGGAGGCCGATTTGATGTCTCACTACTTCCACGTACTTTTACATACGTAAACATTAATCCCAACAAAAACATCCCGTAAAAACCAAGTCTTAGAGCTCAGTCTTTCTACCATAAAAAGTTGTGAGATCCATCTAATACCAAGTCGGTTAATTTATTTAGTCCCTACTTAAGAAACCTTCTGTCTTAAGTTATTATCATCATCATCATCATCATCATCATCAGCCTATTGCAGTCCACTGTTGGACATAGGCCTCTCCCATTATCATATCAATATTAAAAATCTTTTACATTTTAAATAAAAACATCGACTTGGCCATCGCATGTACTACCAGTAGACTTAGAAATTCAACGCAGCCATGTATCAGTCACTCAAAGAATCTTTCCAATCCTGATTTTTTGAGACCGAAAGACAGACATAAAATTGATAAGTTATTTAACTCATTAGAAAGTACCACACAAAACCTAATCGACGTATGGCAGGCGCGATGGAACAGCTCCACTAAAGGGCGACATCTACACAATTTTTTTTCGTGTGTACGCGACCGTTTATCGAAACCTCTTTGAAATCGATCATTGCGTTGCACAATTCGTTACTGGCTACGGCAACTTTAAAAGCAAACTTTTTAGCTCTAAATTAGTACCTTCTACCATTTGTGACTGCTCGACCGACGATAAAAAATATGAAAAAAGACACACCATATTATTTGGGAGTGTAGTATTTGGCAGAATGAGCGAACCATAATGTTAGACAATATTCATAGTGTTAACAGAGTGATATGTTACGGCGATCTCGTGGACGTTTGTCATAGCTATTACTGGCAAAATACAACTTTAATTCAGTCGTAACACAGGTCGTGATATCTTAAATGACAACAAAGTAAATACCTACTATTAATTCAGTCATTTTTATTAGAATTTAATATCACCGTGGTGCATAGCAGCTGGGCTTCACCTAGCTGCACTCTCTTTTCTTGGCTTGTATAAGTCTTTGTAATCTTGAACTGTCTCCCGCTTTGACTGGGGAGGGAAATTGGATTATCTTCCTACTCCTATTTCTTCTGATTAATTTCTTTGCGGGTCCCAAGACAGTTTTAGCTTTTCCCTCGGGCTCCCTGAGATCATATCAAAGGGTCGTTGTAGTTGCCGCTGTTGATCCTGGCGACACAGGAGTAGCAGCAGTAGGAAACAGTGGTGGGCCAAACCCGTTTAAAAAAAAACTGGACAACACTATTTTTCACTCGCATATATAGATATTTGACATTACAAGTCAAATATTTTTTGTGACACCTTCGTTCTGACATTGTATTTCTTGTGCATTCTATTCTAAATCTATGCCTTGTACCGTAGACAGAGAATCTGTCCTTGTACGGATACACTAACACAAGCAAATCTTTGGATTGACATGTGTGTTTTACCTTAACTCTAATCTGACACGTACTTCTCGCTGTTTGGTCCCTCGGTTTGCGCGCTCGATACACACTTGACTGGTTTTAAATCAGATGGAGATCAAAACAAACTGAAAATTTAAATTATGCTTCACTACTACTGACCTACTAAAGATTAACCCTTTACTTTCTTCATCCCATTCCCAATGTCCATTTTCATAAAGACCAGTAAAACATTCATCATCATCCTCGCTCTCCATTTTCATTACTAAATATAAAAATAAACGTCTTAAAAATGTAAAACAATACAAAAAACCCAAAAGGGGTATAAAAAATATGTAAAGCTGTCAAAATAATACTCATATTGACAATCTTGTTTTCTTTACATTAGAGCCTACTCGATAATGCCTTTTCAAGTACATAATATCTATATTTCTATTCAAGTAGTATTTCTATTCAAGGTAGGTACCACCTTTCATTATGTATAGTTTATTTAATATAATTACAGCGTTACAAGTACAACATATAATACATGCGGGTACATCCGCGTAAGCTGCATACCTACTCCGCTCCTCTTGGTCGTACCTATATGGTATAGATATAGCTAGTCTATAGTCTTCCTCAATAAAAAGGGTATCTAAAAGAGATCAAGCTGTTAGACTGCCACGCTAAGTAGTGACTGAAATGTGAACTGAATGCTAGTAAATTTTTGCTTGTAGGTACGTATGATATGACATATCTCAACATGTGATTGTCTTTGGCTTAGAGTTTTGCTAGCACATGATTCCTAAATTGACCACTCGGACGGCGAAAGTGCTGCCTCTATGATTCGTGCACAGTCCCTATACTGTAAGATGTTTTCAAATCGGACCTACTTTGTGTTCAAATTTCAACTATAACCTAAGTACCTACTGTGAGTTCATAGTTTAGGAATAACGAGTACCTATAAGTACTTGTTAACCGGATACCAATCACCGGACATGATGAGGTTGAGAATGAAATTTAATAAGAGCCGATATTTTTTTTGGTAACGCAGTGGAATTTGGTAACGCACTACCCAGGAGACCGGGTGGCTCAACCAGGTACAGTGTCGGGCTCAGCAATTGGGGTGCACCTACCGACTAAACCCCTTCAGCCGCTATAACGGATTTGCAAAGCGACAGGATCTATCCAGCGACATCCTGACCCCTGGCTCCAGAACTCCAAAGAAGCACGCTACCAATGTTCGTTTTTGTAAAACTTTATTTCAAATAAAAAAATTACAAAGTTGTTACATTTTGACGTGACAACGTCTTATAATTCGATTGAGCCGGCTGTACGCACGTCAAAAGCATGACTCATGCGGCGTTACCTCGCTATGCGGCGTTACCTCCTATGTGGCGTTACCTCGCTCTGAAGCGTTCCATGTAAATGTGGTGTCAATTGTTTATAGCAACGATAATTGCAGCGATAAAGGTAATGATTCTTTCGATTTATTAATTATATGCTCAGTGATATATTGTCGAATATTCGTGCTTTCATCATTAAAATAAATAGCATCGGTCCGCTAGTGCAGCGATTGTAGGTTATGCTATAATTGACAAAATTAAAACAATAAGTTAACAGAACTATTTCACGATGAGTAAAAAACCGATGGCTTTACTATTTAATATAAATAATTACCGAGTTATAGTTTATATTACAGTTTATTTATATTGGTTAATTAACTATTAAATTGTAAAAAAATTTACATAATTGTATTTATGCGTATAAATAAATATAACTTGATCAATTCTATAAAACAAATTAAATTAAAATTTTCTTTTGAAAAATGCTACCATTTCATCAGTATTTTCTTAAGACGTTGTCACGTTCAATTATCGTCAGTAAACCGACTTTACAGACAACCGATTTTTTTTGTCCAAATGGACCCGCCACTCGTTCCAATCCACGGCACCCTCTGCTGATTGGGATGGGTGGAGGACCTCTAGTCGAACTACTCTTAGTCTGGCTTCTCCTCTCCCAAACCTGTCCGGGGTGGGTAGCCCTATCCGGCATTGCTATGGGGATCACAGAGGCACGCAAGCAGCAAATGCAATTGATTGGAAATCAGGATTGAACATTAAAGCAAGCAAGTATGTCGCATGCCCCCTCATTGAATTCGTGAGACTATACAGACGATTACACACACAAGCCTATACGAACGGCTTTGATCATGTGCGCTCTGCCATGTTATACACATACCCATTCACAGACACATACATACAGACGTACATGCCGTACAGTCGCACTTCAGAGGGTTCCACGTTTGTGACAATAGAACTAAACATCAAAGCGAATCCAATGTAAAAATTTTCTATTGTAAGTATTTTTGTGACTATACAACAAATTACGATTCTACCCTGATTCTTGGTCCATTGAAGGTGAGTAGGTAAATGTATGCATTTAATATTATATTACATGCCTGTCATGTTTCTGCCGAAGATGTGTGGCACTCACGGCATATACCGATTCTCAAATGCTTTCTAAAACTACCTCAATATGCCTCTGGTACCCAGATGCGTCGCAAGAATGGATAGGATCGGCTAGCTTAAAAAACTCATCTCACATTGTTTTTCTTAAGCTATATGATCAACTGACACTTTCCGCTATTATAATCCTTCTTACTATCTACACTACAATTGATTTAACTTTCTAGTATAAGGGCAAAGGGTTTCTTTGTGTCCGAAGCTAGATCACAGCCACGGGAAGTGGCAATCAGTCCCTTATCTGACTGAGTGATTAACAAAACCAACCTTCCTTTTTTGCAATGAAATCTTCACATTGCCACAGACTTGACATATATATTTATACGTAGGTATATATACTTAATATCTTATTTTTAAAATTTGCTCGACTGAAGTTACAGCCCAGCTAATATCACTTAGGTAAACCTGTAACTTGCAGATGGTTGAGCCAATAAAGATAAATCTTATGAGTTATGAAAAAAATCACTCGCGTAAGCTAAATCAAAATGGAATATTCAATGGATGAATATCGTAAATGCCACGCTCGGCCGATATATGGATGTTCTGTCCGATATTGATATTGAAACGATAACGATATTGAAATTCATCCGAAGTAGATACATAAATAAAACTTTTTCCGAAACCGAGGGTTCCATACCACAAGAGCTACGCTGTAACCTACTTACATAGGTCGACAAACTTATTTCGGGCGCCTACACTTAATATTTTAATGAAAATACAAATAATAGCCTCTTTTTTGTTGATGCAGAAGAATACATTTACGTATGGTTTTGTAATGTATAGCAGAGGAATAGAACCTCCATGACCAAGTATGAATGGAACCTCTGAAATTGTTATATTTTTTTATAAAAAAATTTATATTAATTTTATAAAAAAATATAACAATTTCAGAGGTTCCATTCATACTTGGTCATGGAGGTTCTATTCCTCTGTTATACATTATAGTAACTAGGAGCCCGGGTGGTCCCTAGACCTTTGTCGGATTCCATTCTTAGGTAATACTGACTAAACCCCTGCGGGTGCCTATAGGCTATAATTGATGGGCCCCGGATCTACAACCAACAGGGCCCCTCCAGCGATAGGCTGGCCTTGGTGAAAAGGTCAAACTTCTCCTCCTTGGGGACTGTCCGGCTGCCTTTGAACAATCCCTACTCCAACGTTGAAATCGTGTAATGGGGTCAGGTTCCCATCCTGACCCCTTGTCCCAATGCTCCAACGGAGCACGCCACGCCGGTGGTCCCAATCCACGCCTCCATCTGCTAATTCAGAAGGACGGGTGGAGGACCTCCGATATTGGCTGACCCCGACTGCCACCCAGGGGCCAACAGTCAAACGGCTGCAGCGGAGAGGGAGGACGGCAACGACACATCGCATCTTCTCTTCCTCTGCGGCCCCGCCGCCAACGCATCTGACGGTGCGCCGCCGTTCGGTTGAGGGAGACAGGGTGCACGGCAACGACACACCGAAACACCTCTCCTCCCGCGGCCCCTTCTCCTCGGACGCATCCAGAGCGAGCCCTGGAGTAGCCCACTCGGAGCGTCCCCTCCTGGGGATCCCTCTTGACTTCACCGTGGTGGCTCAAGCCACGGTTACTAAGCTCCTTCACCACGACAAGTTGGAGATCCGTCGAGGGGGAAGAGATTGGAGCCTGGAGTATTCGAAGTTAATCCCAGCTTTTTCCTTCCAAACCAGGAAATTAAGGCCTTGAGAGACGACTCTAGAATAGACAGACGAACAACAAAGTGCTCCTAAAAGTCACCTATTTTTCTGTTTTTTTTTCCTTTTGAGGATAATAAACCTTAAAAGTATGTGTTAAGAAAGCAGCTGAAAGCACCTGCAGTGGTTTAGTCGGTAGTGCGGCAATCGCATTTGCGAGCCCGACACTGTACTCAGGAGCCACTCGGGCACCTGGGCAGCGTACGTAAAGGTGCTCTGCGATACCATAAAAAATATACTCCGACACGGCCGCCGAGGCCCAATCAGACGATGGGCCGACGACATGCAACAAAATTGCAGGTCCTCAGAAATCTAAAATTTGGTTCGGCACCTTAAAAGAACCCAGGTCCTAACGAGCTGGGACTGACCATGTTTACTACAGAACAAAAATCTAATGAAATAATAATAATTGTTACGTCATTATTGGAAAAGGCCAAAGTGAATTTGATTTCACCATACCTTAATTCTAATTGTCGTTCTAATAATTGCACGTGTGACTACTGACTTACAAATCTCAAATTAGCCCCATATGTAGAACTAAACTTGCATTGCTATAGTACAATGCATAATTACAATAAAGCAGTAAGGTAGATATCGGGATATCACCAACGGCAGTTTATGCCTTTATACCCCGATGAATATTCATATCATGATCGATTCCTGCTTCGCTTTATTCATTGTAAACACGTGTACGTGTCCTTTCACGTCTGTCTTGTATTACGCAAATCTATACGTAATAATTATACAAGTATAGCTCATTTAGCAAACAATGACTTGGTGTAAGAGGAGCTAACTACATACCTATAGTTTAGTAGGAAATCGATGAAGTTATACCCAGATTTTGAAATTAGCTGTAGTTTTCCAGTACCTAAATATTTTATAAAAAAAATATGTTTTGGCATAGAATCGTCATCATCATCACCACCTTCTGTCCCTTTTATTTAGTAAAGGGGATAAACGAGCAGTTGGGCCAACGACGTGAAGGTGATTTCCGACGCGCTCAGCTACAGCACCCAGGGTGTAATCATGTTAACACTATATGGCACGTAGTAGATATTATTTGCTTTATTAGAATAATCATATTTTTATTAAAACTTATTTTTGGTTTTCTCATGATCTCCTAGTTATAAAAGTGTTCTTATAATAATTTATCTATTATATTGATCTCATAATTATAAAAAGAAAACAAAGGTTTCAATTTTGTTTTTGTTATTTTCATAATAAAAGTCATTATAAAACTTACTATAAAGTATAATATTTATCTCTTAAACTTATTATTGTTGTTGGTTTAATGGTAAATGTTTGCAATATAAAAGTGCATATTTTAAGGGTGTTCCATTGTTCAGAAAGTAATTATTTTTTAGCGCCATCTATTAAGATAGTGTAGGTGTCATAATATGTTACATATTGAAAAAATCAAAGATTAAATAAGAATAAGAAGTTCCGCAATGTTTTAGTCGTTTCAATCTATTTTATTCGTTATATTTTTCACCTATTCAGGATACGTATAGCTTTGGTATTGAAAAAAATTACGATGACCTTGAGATTTTAGCTATGTATATGTCGCAGTCGGATTGTTTAATCCGCCGTATTACATTACGGCTAGCCATTTAGAAAAACAGGGCCGTTTTGTAATGCGGCGGGTCAACGCTTAGCCGGATCGAATACGGCTAGGTCAAACTCCGCCAGAAAGTGTTCGCCGCTAAACGTTATTCAATATGGCTAGCCGTAATGTAATAGTCCGTGTCATTATTCGCCTCTTTGACAGAATATAGTTCCCAATTTTAACACTCGCGGCGCTCACAACAACAATGGCGTCAAATAAGGAAAATGTCTCACTAGAATGCGATAAAAACATTGATTCAAACAAAGGAAACTTGTTAAATATATATGCAGAATCATACTTGGATTGGTTCGGTTAGGTTAGACTATGTTTATACACAACGAGCGAGCGAAGCGAGCGAGTCCAGTGGATTGGCGCAATGAGGCTAAACGTGAGCCGCCATATTGTAGAACGTTTCTCAACGACAATCCGGCTAATCGTTGACCCGCCGCATTACAAAACGGCCCTGTTTTTCTAAATGGCTAGCCGTAATGTAATACGGCGGTTTATACAATCCGACTGCGACATATACATGGCTAACGCTGCATTGCAGCCAAAACGGGGCAGAACTACTAGAAATCCCCTCTGCTCAGGTGATGCCTGCCTAGTAAGCTGTGCTATCTCTCCCGAAGATGCTGCCACCTTGTCGAAGTGTGGGAGCTTGTGTGCCTTTGTGATCCCAAGGCTATGCGAGACAGGGTTATCCATACCGGACAGCTTTGGGGGGAGAGACCAGACTAAGAGCTGCTCAACTTGTT
The DNA here is from genome assembly GCA_001625245.1 of Calycopis cecrops. Taxonomy (NCBI): domain Eukaryota; kingdom Metazoa; phylum Arthropoda; class Insecta; order Lepidoptera; family Lycaenidae; genus Calycopis; species Calycopis cecrops. Next base: position 36,008 of record LUGF01055809.1, on the reverse strand, counting down.
GATCCTCCACCCGTCCCTCTGAATTAGCAGTGAGCGGCACGGATTGGAATAAGTGGTGGTAACTCTTTTACTGGGACCTGGGATTAGGATGGAAACCTGAACCCATTGCACGGTTCACGTCGTAGTAGGAATTGTTCAGAGGCAGCCGGAGTCCCCAAGGAGGAAAATTCTGGCCTCTTCGCTAAGGCCAGTCTGTCACTGGAGAGATCTTGTTGTTTAAAGATCCGGGACCCGCGGTATTACACTAAGTGACGAGACTGACATAGGTCTAGGTGCCACCCGGGTTCCTAGGTACCATTTGCAAATGTTCCCTTGCGTAAACAAAAAAATCCATGCAGTTTGTGAGTTACCCATTGCCGGAAGGTCTAACCAAATGAGAGGCACATCCCATTTAACTAGTGTTAATCACATTTACTGATTCTCCAGGCGTGTGGACTTCAATGGATGTTGATAGTCACTGACTATTAGGTGATCTGCTGCTCATATGCCTTCACATTTCGATCAGGAGTTGAGATAAGAGTGGAAAGGAGCACGAGCAATAGGTGGGCAAGGTTCGTTTGCATGTGCGGGCAGACGGGTGCTACTACCTGATATATTTTGTGCCTATGATGATGATCAGGTAAGTGCTTATAGGTTCATGGAAACAGAAATAGAGAGGGTGGACTTGTCTTTTGACATTCGTCTAAATGAGAACCGAGTACTACATGATACATTCTGAGGTTCTGATGATGATCAGGTAAGCGCTTATTAGGTTCCTGGAAATGAAAATAGTTGGGATGAATTGGTTTTCAAAATTCCTCTAAGTTTAAGGTAGAGGTTAAATAATAATTAAACATTATTAAATCGACATTTTAGGTAATTATTAATATTTTATTTTAAAAGTCTCTAAAATCTAAATAACATGAACTAGTTGGTTCGTCATTTAGCGGGACTTGTGTTGATGGACAATGTAAGATGGCCTGGGTGCTTTCTGCGCCGGTATTTTCTTCAAAGGGGCCATCCGCAAATCCCGTCACAAGTTATGGGGTAGGGAGGGGGTCGACGAAATGTGACATTGTGTAACAAGGTGGTGGGAGGGGTCCTGACGTCACATTTCAAAATCTATTTGAATGTAAATGCTTAGTAAGAGGTAGTGCCTTGCGTCCGTCACTCGCTAAAGGCCACGCGTTTTATGCCTACCGCTTCGACTATCGCCGACGATATCTCAGACACAGGGCGGCCGCGCGCTTTACATATTGTGCACGGGCGCTCGGCACGTTTCCCGCGCTTTGTATAAAATGTCGAAATTGAAATTTCATTTCTTTTAGAATAAAGGTAAAAACTATAAAGGTGTGATTTAATATACATTGACGAATTCGGGTACCTATTATAATTATAAAAACAAATATTATAATACATATTATGTAAGTACTTATTTTTTCTAGTACGTAGGTACTCGCGGCTTCTTTATGTAGTATACGGGGGCAAAGGAGCAGTCGGAACCGTCTAATGACTGGCTATCGACGCCCATAAATATCCACACAATTTCTATGCCGATGCGCTGCCACCCTTTGCACCCCGCAGTCGGTAATACACTAAATTACGTTATTATTAATCTGTGGCACTAAGTGTCGAGTTCGACATAAGTCTAGAGGCCACCCGGGCTCCTCCTCCTCCTCATCCTATACGTAAATGTATTCCCCTGTGTCAAAAAGAAGGTTTACAATGCAAGTTCCTCCATGATTTAGAAATAAAGTTTCAAAAATAATGATTAAATATTACTTTTTCGTGCATGTTTTCATGTTTTAGCTCCACGATTTAATGATTTTTTAACCCTACGAATTCAGGATTCGGATTCAGGAATTTAAAAATGAAACAAGTTCTTATTCTATTGTTTATTTTCAAGTTTTTCAAACTTCGATAACGACGGCGTAAAAATAGGTACTCTACTTAAATTAAATGTTAGAAAATAGTAGTAATATGTTATCCAGAAATAAAAGACTCCTATAGAACAATAAACAGAGGTTATCATTAGTGGTAAGAAAGGCAAACTCTTGTCCAAGCCGATAACTGCATGAAATACGTGTTCGTATAAGAATACTACCATAAGTCCATACAGATATAATGACTCTAGTCTATTGAGCATAGGTAACATCAGAAATTGATGTCTCCTACCTAGTTTAGACTTATGCGTTTCGTACAGCAGTGGAACGTTGCCAAATGCAATGGCTATGTGTGTTAATAATATTAGTATTTTGATTGCTAATAAGTTTTTACTGTACAACAAGGGGAAGAGTGAATAATGACCGACAGTGGTAAGTATTAAAAATGATTTACCATCGTCCTCTCCCAGCACCGATAGGAAACTGAAAATAAAATAGTCAGTTAAAAAATTGGTTTTTCGCATTAATTACACTAATTACATGATTAACTCATCTACTCTAATATTGTAAAGAGAAAAATTTTGTTTGTTTGTATTGAATAGGCTCTGAAACTACGGGACCGATCAGAAAAAATATTTTACCATTTACCATCTAACTATAGGCAGTGGCGGCGCAAGACCAAAATTTTATGTGGGCGAGGCATTTGCGAGGCCACTCAGATTGTATGAAAAAGAGACTATTACCTATACAAATTAAAAAATAATTTAAACGATTTCGAATAGTCGAATATCTTTATGTTGATTATTTTCAAATATGACAATCACGTGGAGGGTATTTTTTGACCTCATATACTTTATAATTTTCTTTTGCGCTTTGAGGCGCCGCCCGGGTGCGAGGCCCTAGGCACCGCGAGGCCGTGGGCCTTCACCCACACCGCCCACGCCTTGCGCCGCCACTGACCATAGGATTACCATCCCTGATGATTAAAGGCTACTTTGTACGACGGCAAAATGCTTCATGTCCATGGGAAAACGGGTAATAATAGGACAAAATAGTAATAATAAAAGCGTGTAAGATAATGGATTTGACAGTTCTGCAACTGAACGTCACAACTCACACGTTACCATGGCAACATATTATGCAATTATGACATTAAATAAACTGGACGCTAGTCTGACAAGAGGCAGTGTTCGTCGATTTTTGACGGGGTGGCATGAGATTAGGGTTGCCGAATCTTCGGCTAAATATACTATTTTCCAAAATATGCATAAAAAAATATAGTATACTGCAATCAAATATACTACGCAAAGGGGTCATATTAGGTTTACATTGCGTAGGCGGGCCAGGTTCAACTTAAAAAAAAAAACTCATTGAGGCATGAGCATCAATAAACACTATTTTTCGCTATTTGCAATATAAATATTTCAGTCTTGAAAATATAGTATTTTTGCGTACTATATATTCCTATAACAGTATATATAGTGCACAGACCTGAAATGTAGTACAATACTATACAGTATACAGGGTTAGTTTTTATGTCACCGGCCATATTTAAAAATAAGGAAATAAACATCATTTCATTATCGTCTTATTTGTAATATTTTGTTAAATAAACATCGATTTGAAACGGTCCGTAAATATAACTACGCGCATTAGCACCCGAAGAGTGTGTAGACCTCAACAGCTAATTGTGTTTCGTATCCACTGCGTGCGGCAGCCGCTGCGCGCGGCGGCAATGATCAATTATGTTACCCACACGGTATTTATTTTCGTACGGGACAAAAATATTTTTTATATTATTTTTCGATTCGATTAATTATCGATTCTGAACCAAATCTGAAAATTTGGCCGGTGACCAAAAACTAACCCTGTATATTATAATACGGTTGGCGACCCTAAATGAGATTCTGCGCATTGACTATTTTTTAGGGTTCCGAAGAATAAATGCTCACTTACCTTAGAGGAATTATGATTAGTAATATAGCTTTTTCGTGTACATGCCAACCAAACATAAATGAGCAGGCGGCACAAACTGTTAAACATCTGCAACAAAACATATTTATTTTTTACTTGCCCATCATATTTCATGGTAAAGTTGTTCCAATACAAAAATGATGATGATAAATGAACAATTTACCTCACAAAGTTAACACATCTGTATCTTCTATCCGCACCCAAATGCCATAGCTTTATTAATGCAGGAATCATAGATATTGCAGTTAACATAAAAGTCACTTTTGGTGTTATGGAAGGTAAAACTGCATGTTCAAACTCTTGCACCAGGCCGCCGGTCATGGACGCTGTAGTATTTGCCACATCAATATGAAATTGTATACCTAAAATGATTTCCGATAATACTTTTATTGCACAGTATAAATGCCAACAAAAATTTAACATTTTGCTGCAAGCACAAGCTGAAAGGGTGAAGGAGGAAAGGGATCAATGGGATTCGCCCCTGCCTGTCCTGTAATAGCTAGTGTAAAATGTGAATATATCACAATATTTTTGTTGTTTTTTTACATAATTATTAAGACATTCCAAAATAAACATGAACACATTTCATTGAAATACTTACATATTTTTTGCAACAATTTATCACCAAAATTATATAGCGCCCAGAAGTTTGGAGCCCAATAAGCATGGCACAATCCCCTCTTAAATGGAAATAATCTTGAAAATATCTAAAAGAATTATTCAAGTTAATTCACAAATAAAATTAGGATAAAATTTGTGTACAAATAAACTTAAACATACCTGAGGTAGCTGATCAATAAATGGACCAAATGATAAACAGAATATAGATATGACAGCTATACCAAGTTTCATCAAATTTGTAATGGAGAATGAGTACCAAGCTGTGTGCGTGCCATCATTAGATGACACAGTGAAGCAATATGATCTGAGCAAATAAACAACATACACCGGGGCTATGTATAGGAATATATGTTTAAAATTCAATAGCACTGCGAACCAAATAGCTGCTGCTATGTAATTACTCTGAAACAAATTAAAAAATATTATTAATTTTAAAATAAATTTTAACTGACTTTTAAATTATAGATTTTGGAAGAACCAAATTTATAAAATAAAAAGACACTAATAAAATTGTCACGTAGTACACCAAGACAACCAAACTCATGCTACTTGCATGCATTTCAGATTATATATTTACTTCTAGCTTTGTAATGGATGCAAAAAACTTCATGATATTCTGCTCAATTAAATATGATCTCTGAGTACCTGATTTCTTGGTGGAGTATGCTTTAGTTTAAGTAATAAGATTAAGTAAAAGGCAGCATACATTGCAGCTGAATTGGGACAGCTATGCTATGACTTGCCTTATGCAAGTCATGCCTATCATTTACAAACAATATTTTTTTGTAAAGTTTAATATTTAACATAATTAATACTTACTTTAATCATGTTTGCTATTGAATACAACAAAAATCCGAATAAGAAACCATTGTACTGAAAATGAATATGATCAATCATCAAGAGTCCTGGATTGGTCATTAGCAACAAAAATGCTAAAAGCTTCCCATTACTCACAAGGTTGGAACATCTGGAAAATATTTTTTAAATCAATCTATGAACATGAAAATAATATATTATCTATCATAATCATAGGAGGAAAGCAGAGTTGTGACCCTTAAAGATCAGCAATAAGGCTTTTAGCCTGAATTACATTCGGCCAGGGTTTCGGAGTCCTTCTCCGTTACATAAGACTGCAGTAAATTGATCCAGTACATTGCTTTATGGCGATCTCAATCTACTACAAATGGTGTTAAAGAAGAGAGACCAATAACCAGTAGTATAAAGCTTATGACTCAATAAGTAAAAAAATTGGCTGTGCTAGAATAAATTTAAATAAAAAATCATTTACAATAATATTATATTAGAGATTATATCATTATACACAAAAAAAAAGTTAAAAGTGTATAAACAGTGGCACAAGATGATTTTATATATAAAAAAATATTTGTTTTACCTTTTTATATATGCCACATGGTTATTTATTTAACTAATATATGAACCTAGTAGGTAGAGAAAAAAAATTACTTACTGTTTAGCACTCATAATGAACAAGAAATCCAAAACAATAACAGAGAGTCTTTGAAATAATATTGTCATTTGGCTACTATAATTTAAATTCTCAAGTACAACCATACCAGGGTCAAATAACTTAGCTGCATAGGATAGAACATATTCTAACCATGCAAAAAATGGTGGGTAGTCAAGAGTCCATTCAGAGGTGTTATCATAGTACCATTGGTCTATGGAAAGATTATGGGTGACTGCAAGCCAGTTCCTGTGCACTTCAAAATCTGTTGATCGACTGAAAATTGAATATAACATATTGTACACTTAGTACAGAAAAAAATATCCATCATGTTGGTAGCAAACAAACCATCTACTTACTATAATGGAATAAAAAATATTTTCACCGCCGTGACGATTAAGGTAACTTGCGCGAGCATAATTATGGTATTTGATATTCAAAATTAACTTACAAAAATTGGTTTATTTGGTACCTATATATTTCTAAAAAAACTTAATTCATTCTAATTGTCCAATATTATATACAATGACCAGCATTCGTTAGTACACATTTTAAAATATATTTACTACGTCACATTCATTTAACAAAAAGATTTTAATGATTACTACGTTGGAGTAAGCAATAGGCTTGACAAAAGTAAAAAATATGACCAATCACCAAAGGCAGGAGGAGTAACTATAATGTTTATTGTTCAGACTAAGTGAGCTACTTATTGTCAACTCAGATTTTTTCTCTGAAGAGTAGATTACTGGAATTAAATCTATATTATACATTAATAAAAATATTAATATTTAATTTATTTTCTGATTTCCAATCAAATTTTTCACCGGTTTAGGTAGGTAAACTAATATAGTCATTATCAACTGACTTTGTGATATCAACATCAACAACCACTTCACTGACACTTGACATTGACATAGACACATAGCCGATTGTGTTGTATTGTTGTCATTTTAGTTTTTTTAATGCCTTTTAACGCAAAATGAATTTGTAGAAGTACATAAATTATATACATATTATTTTATAGTACATGACATTATATTGTGTACTACTAGCTGGTGCCTGCAACTTCGTTCGCGTAGCGTAGTAATATTAAAACCAAAGTGATTTGTTATTGTTTGCTTGCAGTGTGCGGAAATTCTGATTTCCCGTAGGAATGAGCGATTTTACCGCAGTAAAAAGTGTTTTTGATGTTGACTAGGCTTAGTATCTATACACTACAAAAAGTTTCATTCGAATCCGTCCAGTTTCGGAGATTAGCTCGGACAAACAGACATATAGATAGACAAAAAAAATTAAAAAAAACATTGAAAAATGTTCTAACACTATTTTAACATCGCCCTCAATTATTTTTTCGTAAATTTATTCGATGCACAGATACGAATTTTATTGTTTTATTAGTTAAATAAAGTAAACTATTTTGTAACCGTACTTGGTCCGCCAGTCGTTTCCAACACTGCAACCACAGTGACCTCTTGGTATGGTCACATGTAGCCCGAAGAAATAGCTAAAATTATCTTGAAACCCGTTAAGAATTTAATCAAGAGAAAATAGGAGTACAAAGAAATTTCAGTCTCCCTGCCCAGTAAAAGCGGGAGACTACTAGATTGTAACGACTTGTACCAGCCACGAAAAGATGGGTCAGCCAGGTGAGGCCAAGTAGCGGGCGCTCCTGACGCTATCTAGATCGCCGTAGTAAATTACCTCTTTAACACTTTGAATAATATCGAACACTAGTTGACCCGACAGACGTTGTCTTGTCATCGCTGGAAAATATGTTGTCATGCTAACGTGTATTATTATGTAACCGAATTGTCTGCCCGTTACATTTACGTCTGATACCTAGGATCCCGGGTGGCCCCTAGACCTATGACAGGAGAGCAATACAGACTAAGCCTTCAGGCGCTATGATTATAGGGTCTCGGATCAATAGGTAACAGGATCTCTCCAGCGACAGGCTGGCCACGATAAAATATTTAACAAAGGTTATTTTATCATGCTAAAACCCGGAAAGTAACTACAAAATGTTTATCATATAAAACCTTCGAGCATTAAATGATCTTAGTTATGTAAATGATCTAAGTATAAAATGCGTAAGTCTCTAAACAAGTACCTATTGTTAACGTAGGTCGAGCAGATATATATTGGTGAGGGTTCTAATTTAAAGCTAAAAAGTTTCCTTTTAATTTTGCCGTTAATTTTTTATTTGATTTGATTTGAGCGTCGATTAGATTTTGTTTGGCGATTTCTATGAAGTTATTTAACTTATTAATCTTATGTCAGTCTTTTGATCCTAAATTTTAATCAGAGTTAGAAAACATTTTTGAGTGATAGGTAGGTAATACATGCATGCTCGGCGTTGAATTTCTAAGCCTACTGGTAAGACAAGAACAAAATAAGGTTCCGTGCTGACCGTGCGGTAGGTCATACATAAAAATATTAAAGACTTTGGCTTTGCATTAATTTACGTAGCGCCGCGTTTATATAAGCTCTGTCCACAGCTCCACACTAGTAAGTTGGTAACCCGAATCATCTTCCTATATACGTGCATTGCAGATTAAAAAAATTATTAGGTCTTTTAGGACAAGCCACTGATTGAGGTTCAGGTATAAGTGAAAACATGGTAATAAAATCATACAATGCATGAATCTGTGACCAAAAATTAGTTTAATAATATTTGTGTACCCGAAGATACGAGAGCACGTCGCGTGGGTAGGTAGGTACTCATTTATGATGGAGGGCTCCAGAACAGAATTTGTTACAGCCTAGCTTAAACTTGCACTGCAAGATAATAAAGATAATTTAATTTTTTTGTTCCATGGCATACTTTACATCACGATTCTGTCATTATCGAAGCAATCTTAACTATCATAAAGACTAACTATGTAATAAACGAATAACAATGCATATTTTCATCTATATCTAATATCTTTCTTTAAACGAGCAATTCTTGTATATTTATATATATATATATATGTGTGTGTAATCAGGATCTCGGAAACGGCTCCAACGATTTTCATGAAAGTTACAGATTAGGGGTTTTTCGGCTCAAGGAATCGATTTATCAAGGTCCCAGGTTCGAGAAAAGCTCGGTTCTCAAGATATAGACATTTTAAAAACCGCGTTTTAAGAAACTAATATATAATATCAGCGCCATCTATATGACCGATGAGGGCCACACTGGATAAAAAAGTAAAAAACTCTTTCTTCTCGATACTAGATGGAGCTTTTCGCTCGGTCAACCAGGTACTCTATACTAATATTATAAAGAGGAATGATTTGTTTGTGTGTGTGTGTGTGTGTTTGTATGTAACTGGACCGATTTCAAAAATTCTTTCACTATTTGAATGCTACATTAACACTGATTAACTACTATTTTGGACCACGAAAAATGCTTCATTCCCATGGGAAAACGGGTAAACTTCTAAACGTATGAACTGATTGGGTAAAAATTTTATATGTGTATTTCGATGGTTTCCTGAATGCTTGAAAAATACAATTGAATCCGGTAAGTGGCGCTGCTGTCGGTATGTCAACTACTAAACGCCTTGACCGATTGGGATAAAATATTGTATGAGCAATGGAAATACCATTGCTTCACATACACGAACGTATTACCCACAGAACATAAAATACATGTTTTTTCTGTTCTGTGGTATTACCAATTTTCGATAGATGGCACCACTGTCTTTCGAATTTTATATATTGCTATGATAGTCCATGCTGACGTATCGTTTGGTGACGTAGCAACGAGCGCACGGTACAGCTAATTATAGATAAAGGAACGAACAACCAAGTTACTTTTGTAGTTACAAGATTCATCCCAAGTACGCCAAAATACACAATGACCTACTGTTAGCTTTTAAGAAGAACCTAAGTCTACTTTGCTTTGTCTTCACCATAATATTTAACAATCCATTATTGGACAAAGGTCTCTTTTAATGAACACCGAGATGGTCAATACCATCCTTCTTTAGTTACGCAGGGGAATACCATTACGTACGCTACCCTGGAGCCCGGATGGCTCAAGCGCATAGTGTCGGTGTCGCGAACTGGGATGCACTACCGACTAAAATCCCGGCGGGTGCCTTCAGCCGCTATAATTGGAGGTTCCCGGATCAACAAGCAACAGAATCCCTCCAGCAACAGGCTGGCCTCGGTGAAAAGGCCAGACCTCGTCTTGGGGACTGTCTTTGAACATTCGCCTTTGAACAGCCCCTACTTCAACGTTGGAACCGTGCAATGGGATCAGGTTCCCATCCTGACCCCTGGTCCGGTCGTCCTAATCCACGCCGCCATCTGCTGGGTCAGAAGGACGAGTGAAGGACCTCCCAGCTGAGCTGCGCTTTGTTCTGCATGTCCCACCAAGCCTGTCCGGTTTGGGTAGCCCTGTCTAGCATAGGCTTGGTGATCACAGAGACATGCAAACCCCCCAACACGATAAGGTGGCAGCATCTTAGGAGGGTGGTCAATACCATCCTGTCATATTGATGATCAACCAACATAGTCTTCATGAAGAGACTTACTACAAAAAAATGTTCCACACTGTGATGTCAAGACGCACATATTTATGTCACAAAGAGTTATGAAGGTATATAAAAACAACAAAATTATTGTACATAAAATGTGGTGGGCTACGAAGTCCCATTAATATCAAAATAAAATTTGGGTTGTTTTTTTAGCCAAATGTTTGTATACATTTGGCAAGAGATTCATACGCAGGAGCCCGATCCGATCTGCTTTTTTAGTTTACACGCCCAGTGACTCCCCCGAGGGACCTACGAAAAAAATCCAAGTACTAATTATTCCCGGGTCAAAATCTATAATGACTGGAATACCTCCTATGAGTGACAATTATTGTAAGAAATTGCAATTACATAAAGAAC
>LUGF01055809.1:6771-24534 GCA_001625245.1 Calycopis cecrops | reverse complement strand
TGTAGGGATTTGCTTTCTTGACCAGATCTTACCGAATATATTTAGGAGGTGTTTACGAATAGATGGACATTTTTTATAAACTACATACGGTATGCCATCAGGGCCTGGAGCAGATTTTAAATTTCCAAATATACCGGATATATTTTGCAGTTGCTGGATAAAATGCATTATGTCGACGACTCTCCGACCATCTTCGCATTTCTCACGTAAGCGTGAATACACAAAAATATAATAAAGATAGCTTGTTTTTTTAACAGGCAAATGTAAAATCGCAAACTTAACTTATAAATAACTGCTGTTCTATACGAAATTAATATTTATTCGGAAATAATATTTATGATGTGGTTGTTTAGGTGATTAGTAATAAAATTTTTCATAGACTTCTTTTATGACGAATTGTATATTGTATGTCCACACTTGATGTGACACTCGTGATGACATTCACGCAGTGCATCATGTGCCAAATTTAATGAAAATAGGTTCAGCAGTTTTTGCATGAAGAAGTAACAAACGAACATACATTTTCGCACAGCGCTTGGCTGATTATAGTTATAATTAAAAAGTTGTTTAATTACTTTGTTATTTAATTAGGATACTGTTGTTAAGATTTGGTTAACAATAGACTAGGGACGACCGTGTCGCACCCTCTGACGCAAGGCTGTGCTGTCTATTTTAAATTATTATTATTATAGTTTTTTTCACATAAATGTTAAATTGCAAGATGTCGAATTAAAATATCATTGTGAAGTTATAATGTGTGTCAATTATTGAGCTCTCTTACCCGCAACCGATATGCCCACTGATTACTTTATCTAATAGAAACGGCCAAATGCCTACACATTTATAATATTAGTAGGATTTAAATTTAGAGTAAATGTAAATAATATCTTCAATACATTTGTACCTTTACATTTAATAACACCTCTTTTAATAGAAAACAGTTTCATCAAGAATTACATATGTATACCGAAAAACTCATTGAAGTCATTCAAAAGTCCATGTTTTTCTATATATTTTGAAAACTCGCTCATATCGGCATGTTTACTGTGTTTGGATGAAGGATTTTGAAAATGAATCTCTTCAAAGGTTTTGAACTTCTGTTGATTAATTTGATCAGAGTTGTCAAAAATGTCTGTTTTTCTTATCATAATTTTTTTCCAGGTCATTGATTTAATTATTTTCCACCATTCTTTACAGTCATCTTCATTACCCTCTATACAAACAGTACCAGGTTTCCCTGGTAAACAAAATCCTGTTAGATTATATTCCTTTGCAACATTTACTATTTCATCCCTCTTTCTCTTATTATAAATATGGTGTGAATATATCCATAATCTACAAAATTTTTGATCTTGATAGTTTACTCTATTCTGTCTTAATGTATAAGTCTCGTCTACTTTATTAATATCTAAATCATCCACATGTTGTTGCACCCATGATATAGCTGTGTAAATGCATACTTCACCTTCTTGCCTTTCAGTTTTGAGATACTTTGACAACTCTAAATTTAAAGTTGTTTCTTGTTGACGATTTAACTGATTACATCTTATGTAAATATCTGGCTCTTCATTTGGATAAAAACTCGGCAAATTTATGTATATTTCAAGTTTTAATTCACTTACATGCAGATTCAATATAAAGTCAACATGATTTGGAATAAATTCTGACTTTCCTTCACTGCTCAGAAAATTTGTTATACTTTCTATAATTTGACTATCAGTGAATACGATATCATTGTTATTAGGGTACATAGATTGTAATAACTCAATTTCACACAATTGCTGCGAAAGACAATCGACAAGAGTACTTTCTAAATCTGTGTCGGTCATAATCACAATTATTAATTTGCAGTGGTAATGTAACTATAACACTACTTTATTCACACGATAAATGTTACTTATTATCTTTTCCATCGGCACATAATTATATTTATCGAGTACCTACATGTTTATTTATTTTTATCAATTAGGTACTAACCACAGAGTACATTGTATTATATAGGAAGTACTAACTACTATCAGACAAGTTATACCTCGTCTTATGTCATTGTCAATGTTGTAAATTATTGTGGTTGTGAATAAATTATTGATGACACAGGACAGTGACACGCAAAGTTCCATACTGTTACCCAACCTGTCCTGGCCGTTCAAGTAACGATAACTTAGATTAGAAAACACAAGGGTTATAACTTATAGGCTCAAACTGCACATTTTGAATATGAGAATTGAGAATAAAAAAAACTGCACAACTCTAGAATGGTTGTAAAAAATATTTGAAAATGTATGAACAAGGGCATACATTAAATGCGTAGGTATATCTTGTATATTAATGTATGTTTGAGAAATCCCAAGGTATAGAAAAAGTGCACATTAACCAAAAAAAACTGCACATTCATCAAATTTTCGCTAGTGATCCATTATTTTGGATAAAAACAGAAAAATCAACTTCTGGAATCTATATTTTATGGCTTGGCCACACATGACTTGAAATCTAAAGTCCATGGTCACAAGTCCAGGTTACCATGGACTCGCAGTAATCAAGTGCCGTGTAGCTAAGCCATAAATAGTTCCAGAAGTTGATTTTTCTGTTCTTTTTTTTTGCAAAATAATGAATTCCTAGCGACACTTTGAGGGCTGTGCAGTTTTTTTTTTGGTTAATGCGCAGTTTTTCTATACCTTGGGATTTGTCAAACACACATTATTATCCAAGATATAAGCATTTTCTGTATGCCCTTGTGCATAAATCTCTAAGCTCAAAACCCATTCCACTTGGGCTCGTGATGGGTCCGTTCACAAGCTGGTGGAACGAGAAAAAATACCGTTGTGAACGCTTAGTGGAACGCGCCCATTATCAGACACATGACATGACTGTCAAATGAGAGATTCAGACTTGCGATGAGTGATGACTGATGACATAAGGCAATATTTTGAATTTTCAAACAGTTCAAATCGAAGGGTAGTGGAAGGGTATAATAATTTATTAGGGAACTAAAAACGCCGATGACTGGCTTCTGAGTTAAAATATTATGTACCTATGCCAAAAGTTGATTAAATTCTCTTCTGCCTGATGAGTATTGAGTAGCGGAACATTGATAAGTTTATGTAAACCAGCAGTCAAAATTATTTACAAATTTTAATTTTAATTGCCACTTCAAAGTTCTTTGCGGGCTATTTCCTTTACTCTAGTTATAAATAACAAAATGTATAGTTGTGGCATGAAATTAGTGGAAGAAAAACATGTGGCCAATCAAGTAGACAAATTAATATGGAGCAACCGCATAGATTTATTAGCACTAAGTAATTTCAAAGGTAAGTGTATAGATTAGCATCTATTTGCTTTATAAATTATGTGAAAATCTTCCATTTTAGCATATACTACTGAAATAATATTATTTTTTTTATCATTAACTACTTTCATTTGTGTTAGGTGAAGTTCAGGTACATAGACTACACTGGCAAAAAGTGTGGAATCTTCCAGCTCCTGCCGAAGATGTAGTAGTACAGTCAATGGCATGGAGCCCTGATGGAAAGGCAAGTTTGCATTCTTAATACTAATATAATATTTTGAGAGGAAAAACAGTATTACTTAATGCCGCATAATTAATTGTGTGTAATTCTTTTGCATTGCACCAACTAACCACACTACCTCATCAAATGTTGCACCAAATTTTGTTACGAATATATAATTTAGTAAAATCAATTGCCATATCATTGTTGATGATAATAATGTAAATAAATTTTGACATAACATGTAACCTTTTTTAGGCAATAGCAATTGGGTATAGTTCAGGTAGTGTCTATATTGTTGATATTGAAGATAAAGAAATTCTACAAATACATAAATTTGCACAAAGTACTTCTGAAGAGTTTGATGAGCCAAATTTTTATGGAATTCCATGTATAACATGGACGGTGAAATCGGGTGCATTGGAGAGTGCAACTGAATATAATTTATACGTAAGTAATCTGAAATTTTGCCAATTTGATATGTTGTTTATAAATATATAAGCTTTTTCTTATGCTGATATCGAGAAATCGAGAAATTCAGTCAAAAACTTAATTAAGTGCTTGCGTGCGTGAGTAACCAACAGTTCCCACTTCCCCGCCTCGCTAAAAGACAGCCATAGACACTACAAGCGATACATATTAAAACTGTTTTTACAAAAAGCTTGATTAGAAAAGAGTTTCAGTTATATGCCTTAACTGGCAATAGAACACCAAATCTGGAGAACTTGTATAAACCTGTTATATCAGTAAAGCTGACGTTGACAGAAAATGAACAGGTTTACTCCTTAATCAATACTTTGTAATAAAAATACTAAACCTATTGTCAGATGATGCTATAAATCCTCTGGCTAGCTTTTGAAGCAATTTCCATTTTAAATTGTGATTGTAATAATTAGTTTAAGATTTTTCATTAATTATTTATTAGGTCCTTATGTTTACTTAAGTCACAAAAAGACTCCATTTATAAGAAATATTGAATAGTTGATACAAAGACTAAACTTAAACTAAGGTACCTTTCTCATAATGAATTATTAAGCCAGTCTGATTGTTATTTTTTATACCTGATTGAAAAACTGTTGTTTTATGTTACATAATTGAAAAGTTTGTAGCACAGACAAAGACTAAAAGTAAATTATGTAGTAAGATACTAAGTTTTATTGTGGTGACATGCTGACATTGTTTTTAGAAGTTATTTTATTTATTTTTTTTCCTGAGAAAAATATTATTTAATCCTAATTGTTTGTAGAAACAATGATTAAAAGATCTGGCTAGAGTTCATTTAATTTAAGTTTTCTATAATTAAAGTGACATGACACTAAAAATAAACGTTGTTGATTAGTAAATGTTGTTAAATATTGGATAAAAAACTACGCTAGTTTTAGTGTTAAATCACACATATTTTTAAAAAATCCCATATTTCTCGACAACTCTAGAATTCACGTGCTCCGGGAAATAAAAAGGTCGTGAAATGAGAAACTCTAATGTCAACTCCAAACTATATTGCAGGTTCGAAATTGACTTACACATTAAAACACCTAGTACCAACTGTTATATCCACCCCATAACATGCAATTTGTATATTTCTAGGAAGATGCTTCGATATTCCTACCAAAGCCATCATCGGCAATTGGTTCCCACAAGAATACAGAAACGGATGATAATAACAAAAACAACAAAGATAGTTTAGATCCAACACAAATGAGTATGCTGATTATTGCCTACGGAAATGGAAATATATATATGAGTGTCTACGGAAAATATCCACTGGGTACATTATCTGTATCCCAAATTACTAAGGACGAATGTGGAGAGTATAAAGTACTCAATATAAATATGTCTGATGATTTCAGCAGCATGCAAGTGTTATATTTAGATACTATCTCTAATAATATCCATTTAGCACTAGTGAATACCAGTGTATTAACAGCTTATTGTGAAGAAATGTATGTGGTTGCAAATAAACATACTCATATTATTCAATTAATGTCGCAAGTTGATAAAACAATGATGTCCATTACTGAGGCTTGGGAACATATTTTGCTTGAAATGGATACAAAAATGGCTTGCTATGCGTCTTCTGTAGCTGAAGGTGGTGTGTCAGCCGATCTTCTAGAATTACTTATGCTTGGTGAGCATTGTACATTTATTTGAGTATGGTGGAGCCTAAAATCTTAAGTGTATATTCGTAAATATGTGAACAACAATCATATTGAGCAGGTAGCATATGATCAAATTAGATATGATTTCTTACAAAACTGCATCCTAATTAATAATAATATGTAGGTAGTTTTTTTTTTTTTTTTTTTTTTTAGATAGAATATACGCTAAGTGACTGAAGGTCAGTGCAGCTTCATCGATATTAGAGGCGAACTCACCTGGAGCGTCGAACCTCTGTACTTATGGTCGATAGGGGGACAGACCCCCCCTTCTTTCCCAGACTAATGGGAGAAGGCAAACCGGACTTATTGCGATTAATAGGTTATGCTATTATTATCTTGGCCGAGGACAACCGGTGTCCTCAGCTCCCCACCTTTAACGGAGGGGAGCAGCTCGCGCGCGGCAGCTAAAAGCGGCCGACACGGGTCATGAGCTTGAAGAGCTCTATGAGCTATCTTGACTGGGGGGCTGTAGGTAGTTATTTTAGCTCAATGTATTGCTTGTATTCTTGTAAAGAATACTTGTAAATCTCACAATAATACTCAGTTCATGGATGTTGATTGTTGGTATGTTCAACATCCCTAAAATTAGCTCTATATTGTATTTTTTGTTTCAGGGGTGCCCACTGATGATTTAGAAGTTTTTCTGCTGAAAGATTTAACAGCTAAAGGACTAAAAAAATTTGGTAGTTCCGTGGAATTAAGTTATTCTTCTATTCAAAAATTAGTTTTGAGGCAGTTAAACATTGTGGGACAAAGCCTAACATATTATTTTTCAGAACTAAGAGGATTGACGAGAATACCAGACAGATACAAGGTAATTAATTGTATAACATTTTATTGGTATTCTAAAACTCAGGAAGCAAAATACTTTCTTAGTAAGTAATATTATGTTAATGATAAATTAAGACCACCGGTGACCTATAGCTCTATACAGTGTCTGTACATCGGTAGGTACAGTGTTTTTTATTTCTGAAAAACTGACTCAGCTACGCGAGCATGGAATCGTGTTCTCCCCTGCGTATGACCTAGGGGGCATAGAAATATGTGATTCCTACTCCTATTAGATGTGCCGTAGCAGCTAACCTCTTCTCTCTACTCGACGACGACTCCCAGACGGCGGAGCCTACTTCTCGGACGTCTCGGGGACTGTCTGTCCGCCTCTCTTATGCTTTCCCCTTCCTCCTTTTTAGGCATTACAAT
Organism: Calycopis cecrops; assembly: GCA_001625245.1. NCBI lineage: Eukaryota > Metazoa > Arthropoda > Insecta > Lepidoptera > Lycaenidae > Calycopis > Calycopis cecrops. Next base: position 17,669 of record LUGF01055809.1, on the reverse strand, counting down.
TGTTGGCTTGTGACTAAGGAGTCATCCGCATTCCAGTCCTCCTCTTTAATGCTGGTAGCGACGGCTCTAAGTCAATGACAACAATGAAAGTCCATCTTATTCTACACAATCGGGGCATTCAACCGACACATGGCTTGGAAGGCCCAGTCATTACCACAGTGGTAGCACAACGCTAAAGGGCCTGATCATCCAATCATCATCCGTGTTACGTCAAAATGTGTACGAGGGAAAGAGCGCTCCGCAGGGCGTATCTACAGATTCTTTTGCAGAATTGGACGGACTTGAATCTTACATCAATGTATCGTTATATATGCTTATATATCGTTACTCATCTGACATCGAGGAAATTCATTGCTGTCAATATCAGCCTTCGATACTTTACTAGGTTGGACTCTTTCATTGAACGTTAAAAGGACTCGCCCACTCGCATTTAAGCCTACTGCACCGACTACTAAGTAACACCGATAGGACATAAGTATTGCACACACAAAAGTCTAATATCTTTAACCTTTATTTTCAGATCTTTGAACTGGATGAAAAATCGGTAACAGCTGCCATCAAAGCTTGTTACGCCTTTTTAAACAAGTGTCTAGAACTGCAGCAAGTCATTGATGTGTCTATGCGGAATTACAAAACGTTTTTCCGATGGCTCTTCGTTGTGATAGTCCGTCTGCTGGACGAACAAACACCCACTGAGATTGTAAAGATAACGCAACAAGAATTGGCTCATATCGCGGAATTCTTGTATAATTTCGATAATATTCCACCGGAGACTAGTGATCCGAACGGCGCCGAAAAGCCAGTGAAATTTAACTTAGAACGTTTAGGTCAATATCTACAAGACCAGGAACTCACCTTACTGCCAGACGACGAAGATAACCCTTGGCACAAGTTTCTTAAGGAGAATGCCTGCCTTTTGAAAGACGACGAAACCATATTTCAAATGATGGAGTTTAAAAGATTTTCTCTAGTCCAACAACAGATATATTTACAAGCTGCTTTAACAAAAGTATTTGATGCCAAAGATAAAGTAATAGGCAAATATTTTTCTGTTCTCTGCAATTTGAAATGTCACGAATACGGCCTTATCAACGATAATGTAGATCCTCTTCGGTTTTCTCAAATATTCGACCCGGAAGAAGATAGGTTTATGACTGCCTTCACTCGCAGTGGAAACACGGTTGATGGAATATTCTTTGTGTCGTTAAATGTGAATGAAAGTAACCACACTGCTACTGCGTGTAAGTACACGTTCTCAACGTGTATGCTGCCAGAAAGTAAAAATAGTTCGGACAATTTAGTGATACTTGATTTACAATTCTACTCAAGTGAATACTTGTCGGTTCTGGTGAAACATCCGAATGCGCATGACGTCAGCATATTCATCCAATTACCCCTAAAACTGGCTTTGGAGAACTCTAACGTAATCAATTTTAGAGCGAAGTCTCTGATTTTCAATGAGAAGATTCAAAGTAAGAATTTGTCGCCATTATTGGATTCCAGTGTATATAAAGTTTTAGAGAAGATGGATGGCAATCGTATTGGCGTGTCCGGGGGGCGGGGAGTCGCTGTTGTAGTTTCGAATAATCAGAGAAAAGTGAGAGTGTTCGTAATGGAGTCAAATGATGATGATGAAGATGACACTCTTGATACAACGCCACTTTCTCAACTGACACATTCCAATGATAACAGCCATAATACCTCAGCATAGCAATGAACTATTTAATATTATTTACTAAGTGGACACATTATGTGTATGTGAAGATGTGTATTTGCTGAAGATTGTTAGTTAGGACTCAAGATGTGACTCTAGAGAAAGTCACTAGTCCATTTCCCGAGGTTCCAAAAAACTCTCCAGAGGCGAGAGGGTTAAAAGTCAACAAAAGAAAAACAAACTTGTAGGAGGCGCGTGTTTTTTTAATATAATGTTGAGAAACTTAATTTTATTTTAAAATTCATCCAAAAAAATCAAGCCAACGACTTCATCGCCACCATTACATAATATTATGCATGTGAACCCTCTATTGGGTACTCGAATGGCGTACCATTGGTACGCGTACCACGCTTTAAGAAACCCTGCCCTAAAGTGTTTTCGCTAATAAGTGAGATATATCACAATCATATTAAGTCCCTGATACATTTTTCCTCTTCCCAGCTCCCAGGTAATAAATAATAATTATACACAACATTTAAAAAACATCGTTTCGGAAACCTTTAATATCACTAAGTTCTAAGTGTAATTAAATGAACTAAATGTAATAGAATGCTTTGCTGCCAAATTGAACCGAAATGACCGAGAAGACTCCTCTCGCTCACAATGCCGCGGCACCGCGCTGTCAACCGCCGAGACGCCGACGCCGACGCCGCCGCGGCGTCCGCGTCGCACCGCTCACTTTTAACGTCACTTGCGTCAAAAGGCACACACGCTTGATCGCCGATGATTTTTTTCTTTCCATTTTTTTTATTAGATTTCTGTTTACTAAGATATCGGTTTAAAAAAATGAGTGCCAATAAAGAAAGTATTATTGATATGGACTACCTTATTGCATCAGTGCAAAAAATGGATATGGAAAAATGGATAAGACTTTAAAAAAAAAATTTAAAATAATTACCATGGCAGCAAAATTGCTAAAATTTTATTTCCAGACTATGATAATTTTATATCTGACAAAAAGAATAAAATTACTTCCCGCCTCCTCTCGGCTGTTGACATCAACTCGTTATATTCTTGGAAAAAAAAATGTCCATTAATGTTCCATAATGCAATAAAGGTACTGATTCAGTATTGTCGTACGCTTCTACGTCGATTTCGGCGATGGCGTATTATTAGGAGCGATAACAAACGTCTACGATCCATTTTTACAATAGACTATCTACAGCAGCTGACGTCATATAAATAGTATCGACCAGGCTGGCGCAGTGGTACAAGGCAATTGTATGTATTTATACATATAATAAAGAATCATAAATGTATAAAATTTCTTAAATTTATAAAACAATAAATGTGTTTTCTTTGTCTAGTACCCGTAACACAAGTCCTTACGGTATTTAGCACGGGGCTAGGCTACAGTGGTGTAATAAGTCCATAGATATTATTATTAATAATATTATTTTAAAAACTTTATATTTCCACAACCCTATTTGAGTTGGTACTATATTATTACTTACGGGCTCAAGCCATATTATTATTATTATTATAGCATACAAATAAGAAGTAGTGCCACACGGCATGCATGCATGTAGCCGAATTGGGCCAGCACGACCGGGAAAGTACCTCTCGCTAACATGAAATCGACGTAAATTGACAGCTATCTGTCGCGTTTCGAACGGTGTGTAAGTAGCCGGTGGCCTATGGAGGGAGAATGAAGAAGGGGGGCAACGCATCTGTATATCGTCTATGGGCGTCGGTAGTCATGAAAAAAATAAAATTAATAAGTAGTATAGTAATGAAAATAAAATTTAAATTTATATGACACTGAAAGTGCGCTCCGCTTCGCTGGCCTTCGCCGCTCTTTCGGTGTGAGTTGAGCCTAATGGTCGCCGCACACTTATCAACTCGGAAAGGGATCGGAAACGCCTCGCCTAGAAAAGCGAAGACGATACGATTACGTTACGTTTCCCATTAGTGTGCGTTGTAGTATGAAATTTCATACAAAGAATACCGACCGGCTCGAGGTGATACGGTTACGATCCCTTTCCGAGTTGATAAATGTGCGGAGACCGCCAACCGTTTGTTTGAAAAATGGGATTCCATATTAGTGCCATCTGTTGTTGAGTAGAAATTGTTACAAATGGCGTTGTATTGTATTCATGATTTCGTTTAATGCTGATTCTAAATTTAATAATTACAATCTGAATTTTAGGCAATATTGACAATGAACTTATCTTGTAATAACGAACGATTTAGTGAAAAGAGCTTAGTGCCAATTATGCAGATGGATAATATGTCTCAGCTCATAGATAATACTTATAAACTAGACCTAGAGAATGCTATGTCTAGCTGTTTTAGAATACATTGATATTGTTCTTTCCGTGCAATTTAGCCTATATTTAAAAGCCATGAGATGTAGATGGACGTGACATGGACGACTTCCAGCTGATGATGAGATATATTCATGCTATGCTAATCCTTTCATTTTATTGGGAATAAAAAGTAATGTTTATGTTATTTAAGATTGTAATCTACGAGGGTGGATCTAAAAGTTCTAAGCCCGACCAAGAAAATGAAAGAAAAGTGGGTCTAAATTTATTTTTATTTTTCGACATAGTCTCCATCTAGCTCAACACACTTCGTCCACCTGACCTGCAACTTGTTTATCCCCTCGAAAAAAAAAGATTCCGGAAGGTCGGCGAAATAGTCGTTTACTGCGACTATCACCTCATCTTTGGTCAAAAATTTCGAGCCACCCAAATGTTTTTTTTTTAATTTGGAAATAAATGATAATCCCAGGTGGCTAAATCCGGCGAATAAGGTGGGTGGAGCAGCAATTCGTAGCCACAATCATGGATTACAGACATTGTTTCAACCGAAGTGTGAACACGTGCATTGTCTTGATGAAACAAAACTTTCTTACGCAACATTCCTGGCCTTTTTTCTTTTATTTCTTCCCGGAGTCTTCGTAAAAGGTTACAATAATGACTAGAATTTATAGTTTGACCTTTCGGTAAATAATCTACAAAAATAATGCCCTACGCATCCCACAAAACAGAAGCCATGACTTTTTAGTCGACAAAACGACCTTAGCCTTTTTCGGTGTAGGAGAGTCTGATCTTTTCCACTGTTTTGATGGTTGCTTTGATTCAGGAGTATGGTGGTGAACCCAGCTTTTATCCATGGTAACAAATTTAGACAAAAAGTCCTCGGGATCAGTCTCAAAAAGTTCCAAACAGTCTCGCGAAATTGTGTATCGAACTCGTTTTTGTTCAGCTGAAAGCAACCTCGGGACCCAGCGAGCAGAAACCTTATGGAACCCCAACTCTTCCGTTATTATGTGTTGCACCCGGCCATAACTAATGTTTGCTATCTCAGCTATCTTACCAGTTGTCAAACGTCGGTCACCCAGTACGAGATCACAAATTTTATCGATGTTTTCTTTCGTGGTAGAGGATGTAGGCCTTCCACTCCTAGGATCATCTTTAATGCTCTCACGACCGCCCTTAAACTCAGCTACCAACTCCTTGACACTGGAATACGATGCAGCAGAATCCCCAAAAGTGCTCACCATATCTTGATGGATGTCTTTTGGTGATAGGCCTTTTTTATTGAGGTACTTAATGACTGCACGGTGTTCAATTTTCTCCATTATTGAAAATTGCGTCAGATTGCTTCAAACAAATAATCACAGAAAATTTATATTGTGCAGTATCGGAATGAAACTGCGCACAATAAATCAATATGACACATACTAACAAATAACGGTAGATTTAAAAAGATGTCATAGCTCCATATAGGTTAGGCCACGAACTTTTGGATCCACCTAGTATGCCAAATTTCCTCCTAACCAGCTCAGAAGATTTTGCGCGAGAGAATAACAAATATATGTACAAAATTTTACATTTACATGCAAACATTCCCATTTATATCATTATTCCCTTACCTTAATTAATTTCATCAGCGCTAACATCTATTTCCATTCTTATCAATAAAAGAGAGAACATTTCAGAATAAAAATATATTATTATGATTTAGAGAAATTTTATTATTACAATATACATTTGTACACTTTCATAATGTAAGCTTATTTATATTTAAACAGCTATCAGATCAAAAATTATTAAACTAAACATTTATTAAGTACTCCTATTAATTGAATATCACAATTCTTTCAAACAATACAACATAAAGCTTCAAAACATTATGAATAAAACTAATTTAAATTTGAAATTTTATTTACTACATTACTAATTCTGACTAGTTCATTAAAATTGTTATTTTGAAACTAATTTGGGATCATATTAGGCTTGCTTGAGGTGTTTTTATTTGAATGTTTTCAAAAACAGAATTGAAATCTGTGTCTAAACCTTGGTTATCTATGCCATACAGTAAGTGTTCTGAAGAAGGATTTCTACTGGGCCCAGGTACTGGTTGATTTATTGAAGTAGTAGTTCTGTTATATACCTCTTCACCATCTTCTTCATCAGCTTCATCAACTGTAGGAGTTAGAATAATTATATTAAATCAATGAAGATTATAGAACAATTCAAGTTGTCGACAGTATTTGAATAATGAGCTTTTGCTATCTCACATATTCTGACAACTAGAATTATAATTAATTAGATTGAGTAAAAGATCTCTGACCAATCTCCAAGTTCAACTTTTCCAAACAAGAGTTAGGAAGAATATCCCTACCGAAACATAGGAGTGTACTGTTATATAAATGTTTATCATTCATGTAGTATAATTATTATATTATTTATATTGTTTTGATGATTATACTAATGTTTGCCTTTATTACATACATTTTATATGTATATAGGCAGACAAATTAAATTAAATACAAATATGCATATCATTTGGGCCAAAGGTGTAAGTACAACATTAGATATCTACAAAAGTGCACTAAAATTCTAACACATTTTTATTTGTTGTGTTGTATATAAATCCATGTATTCTTATAGGCAGTTTTGTAAGCATATTGTATGGATAATGATGGATGACATTACACACAGGTTTAGTTGATGTTTAGTATTGTTGTGAATTCATTCTGTCTTGTACAATGAGACAAAGGTATTTTATTTAAAATTGAAAATAATGATTTTAGTTATTTTTGTTTAATTTAATATCCCCAATCAACTGTACATTGTGTGGGCAGAGGGTCCTTACAAAAGTAAAACATCTCCTTTCACAACTTACAAAATTAGCAAAAAATATGTTTGTTTATAAACATTTAGTAGATACATACCAGATACAACAGCATGTCCATCATACTTATTCCATTCCTTTCTTAGCCGAAAGTATATAACTGCACATGCAATTATAATGAGAATGGAAATGATAATTGCCGCCAACTTTATTCCATCGCCTGCAGAAAATGTTGAGCCCTTAACAATCATTTCCACTTCTCCTACTGTTATTCCATTCCCATCCAGGTTCTTTGAAAAACACTTGTAATAGCCAGATTCTGTAGGAGACACCCTCTGGAAAATGTTATACATTTCAAAATTTGTCTTAGATCCATTGCAATATTAGGCCCTAAAAAGTATTCCTAATCATGGATAATTAATCATCATCACCATTTTCACCATTAGCAGCCAGAAGACGTCTGCTGCTGGACATAGGCAAGGGAGTACCACAGGTCATGGTAAAAAGCTGCTTTCATCCAGCGGCTCCCCAATGTATATACAGGATTATTTTTTGGTCACCGGCCTCTCTTTAAATGACGTCTATTTCCTTATTTTAAAATTTGGCCGGTGACCAAAAAATAACCCGGTATATTATCTTCTAATTAATTTGTTGTTATGTTAATATGACAGACAGCTAACTATAGGAGGGTCATTACTTTTTGAGTCCAAATTGGGCTAACAGATACTCCATGACCTTGACCAGGTCATAATTTCACCTGGTGGGAGGCCACCCGACACTAAGATTTCTGGCAAGGGGTCACCACTCGAGAACCTTTCTTATCCAGTTGATATCAAAATTGTACCCAAATTTGTATTGAATATAAATGACACACTGGCAAAACAATAATATGAGTAAAATCAAGAATGATGAATATGTTTAGCCTTATTATTTGCCATTATTGCATAATTTGTGAAATGTTATTACTTTTAGGAAAACTTAAGTCTTAAAATACTTACATCAATATGCAATTTTCCAGAGAGTACTTCATATTTATATTTCCTTGCATCATAATCATTACCAGGTCCTATGACTTTGTTATTGTCAAATAGCCAAAACATAAAATTATGATGATAGTCATTGCTATCACAATTGAGTGTAACCTTTGATCCGGATGGTATCTCAGTTACTATAGAGCTTTTGATATCGGCTATAGTGTTAGCTATAGTAGCCATTCTTTTTTCGGCTTAATATTTTGCACTTGGAATAGTAAAGCTCAATAGAGTTTGTCATTGACTATCTAATATTCCGTTCTTGTAAATGGATATGTGCCAAATCTAAAATTATCTCAGTCACATTACATATTTCACATATTACTAGACAGTCCTTATTTTAAAGTCCTAGTAGATTAGTATCTACTACTTCTACTAGAATTTTTGATTAAATGCATGAAAACCTCTACACACAATACCGGCAAGAGCATCCATATAGGAGTCATAACAAGAGAAATCGGAAGATTAAGTTTCGTGTATTCTAACTTGACACATATTATAATTTGTGCTGCCATTTTCAGTCCTATAGCAGCAATATACCACACGTTTTTATTTACAGTAGATCTCATCCATTCAATGCCATTTCGACAGTGAGACACCATATGAAAGAGGACGTAAATTAGTAAAATACCATCGTAAACCCACATTGGAATGAATACTATAAACCAATTGCAAAGTGTCCTAGACTCTAGTCTTAGGCATAGAAGTATTAGGAAAACTAAGAAGATGAACCATGTAAAAAGTGCTCTGTGCAAAATAGCCATATTCAATGTTATTTGGTCTTCATAAATCTTTTGTCAGGCATGAATGATTAAGAAACTCAAATTCCGAAAGCACACTATAGCAAGTAGAAACTTCAGCAGACGCCAGACAGTAAGCAGATGTCAAATGTCAATTGTCATGATTGTGTCATGTCATCCACATTTCGGCTGCGTTCCAAAAATCACAGTCAGTACTTTTTGTTTTTTGTTGCGGATTTCGTTTTTTATATCTTAGTGATTAATGGATATGAATAAAATAATTTAAGTGATGAAAAGTTCGACTTAGTTATGGACAAACAAATGTGGACCATTGTTAGAATTATTACAGCAAGCTTTACAACTTTACCCACTTTTCTCGTCTTTTATTTTGTTTATTTAATAAATATCTCATTATTTGATTGTTTCAGATGCTTTTAACGACACTGCAATAAATAAACTCCAATTCAATTAACATAATTCCTAACAGATGCTAAGAAAATAATAAAAATAGATGCATGCACGACAAAGTATGACTTACGGCAAGGCCACAGCTGCAGCGTTGCGAATTGTGCGCGGCGCGGCGTGCGGGGCGTCTTGCGGTGGCATGCCACAGCTCGCCACGACGGCGGTGGCGGAGTACGTATTTAGGCTATCAAAAATTCAAAATTGCCTCGATAATGCCGTGAAAGAAGTGTGTTCTCAGCATAAGATATCATTTTTAATCTAACTATGTAAATAAATAAAAGTATTTTTTTTTTTTTATATAGACAATACGCTAAAGCAGGCAAAATGCCTAGGGCAGCTTCATCGCTATGAGAGGCGAGTGATAACAACTCGAGCCTCTGTTTATGGTCGATAGGGGGACAGACCCCCCCTTCTTTCCCAGACGAATGGGAGAAGGCAAACCGGACTTATTGCGATTTAATAGGTAAACTATTATTATCATGGCCGAGGACAGGACGGAGGGGAGCAGCTCGCGCACGGCAGCTAAAAAGTGGCCGACACGGGTCATGAGCTTGAAGAGCTCTATGAGCTATCTTGACTGGGGGGCAATATTAATTTGTTTATCGTTAGATATTTATTTGAATTATCATAATCAATTTATTAATCACACATTAATTTGTTTTTAAAAATTATAATTATATATTTATGGTAGAGGGGGGCAAACGAGCAATTCGATTCTATTGTTTCCACCACACGCCGTGCCGCCCGTCCCCGCCGCTCGCCGCTCGAGTATTTCCTCGCCGCTCGCCACGCCGCAATTCGCACCGCTGTTAGCTGTGGCATGGCGCATACATTTTCTATGTTTTGTCTTGCCGCCCACTTCGCTGCTCGCCGCGCCGCAATACGCAGCGCTGTAGCTGTGGCACGGCAGTTATTGTTACGTTTAGCTATGCGTGCAAACAATAGCGCGGCATTGGCGGAGCACGAAGCGTTTGGCCTTTTGAACATTATTTGCTCTTGCTACCAAGAGCAAATTAGCCCTCTGAGTTTATGGGAAGTACTAGTTATATTTTGATGATCGTGAGTGAGTGAGTGTTATAAATAGGAAACTTTGTTTTCACTTAACTTCGGAACTAAATGACCAACAGATTTGAAATTGTGGATTATAAGTATGTGATTATAGCTTACTGGATGACGAAACTTTTGCCTGCCTTCTGGTCTTATTCAGAGGTTCTCAAATATGGGCCTGAAAACGCGGCGAAATGGTTCCAGTAAAGAAGTCCAGAAAAGGTACGGCAGTTTTTGCTTCGCTATCGACTTGCGCGGGGGCAATGTCGTGCCCAAAGACGAAGTCACATTGTCATGGACAGCCCGCGTCGCGTGATACCATAGCTCAATACGATTCAAATATGTCATTTGAAATACGTTATAGACGTTTAACAGCTTCAAAAATGCTGGAAACTGAAAAAAAATATAATAAAACTAATTTATAAGATCTTATAATATAAATGATCTTTGAAATATTATAAAAATAAGTCACTTTCTGTCTGTTTGAACTCGATAAATTCAAAAACTAATAAACTGATTTTTATACTTTTTTTTTTTTTTTTAGGTAGAATATACGCTAAGGACTGAAGGTCAGTGCAGCTTCATCTATATGAGAGGTGAACTCACCTGGAGCGTCGAACCTCTGTACTTATGGTCGATAGGGGGACAGACCCCCCCTTCTTTCCCAGACTAATGGGAGAAGGCAACCCGGACTTCTTGCGATTAATAGGTTAAGCTATTATTATCTTGGCCGAGGACAACGGGTGTCCTCAGCTCCCCACCTTTAACGGAGGGGAGCAGCTCGCGCGCGGCAGCTAAAAGCGGCCGACACGG
>LUGF01055806.1:64126-79608 GCA_001625245.1 Calycopis cecrops | reverse complement strand
GCGCGGCGCATATTGAGCTGTATAAACAGTGCCAACGACTGTCGGCTATAAACAGGGCTCGTAAACCTCCAAGAGCCCGTTATTCAATAGACAGGCATACACACACACACACACACAGACACACACACACACACACACGCACACAATTAGAACTCTAGTTAGGTTGCTTGACTTTTATAGGCGTACAGTAATGATTTAATTACTTGCCCTTTTTCCAAAAGCACAGCAATGTCTATAAATGCATGTTTTAGGATTTTGTTTATTAGATTTAGTTCAGTCAACTTTCAGTACATATCAGTCTTTCTATTCTAGTAGTCATACATAGCTCGCCGAGGTGCCCTGTCGCTGACGGATGCGGGGCATCTCGACAGGCCGATGGCACCAGCAGTGGGTTTGGTCAGTAGACGACCCTTATTAGGGTCAGAAGCTGACACTCCCCACCGAAGCCAAGCCAGGTCCGGTGGTAGGTTCCCCGCGTAAACAAAAAAATACATAACTACTATATACTATAATACTGTGAAATATTAATTTATGTACCTACCTATTAACACTAAATACAACATTTCTCATTAACTGAGTGCACAGTCATTAATTAATGAAACGTGATTGTGACTCATTAGAGTTAACGACAGAGGCGATCGTTATCGAACATACAGTTCACTAATGCTTTGCATTGTGAGTGGAGAAAGTATTTATTGGAAGAATTGAGATTTTTTAAAGAAGTTGTTCCGCTTTGCAGCTGAATAAGGCCGGCACGACCGGGGAGGGAACTCTCGCTTATGACGCCGCCGTGAAGGGACAGATACGCCCTCGTGTAAGGGAGAAGAGACGAATAATAACGGGAATGTTTATGGGCGTGGGTAGACATCAAAAACTTCCAAAATCAAAATATTTATCAAAATAGAATTAAAAAAATTGATTTTTAAACGTCAAAGATTAATCTACCACCGGTTCAACCCTAGCCCTGCCCTGAGAATAACCGGCAAAACAATCTCAGCGGTCCGATTGCTCTTTCGTCTTTTTACACTATAAAAAAATTATTGTGTCAAAAAGGGGCGCCTGAGTGAGCCTCTCACGAGAAAGAGACGAGAAATCACTTCTAATTGATGTAAAATATGCAAGAGTGTGATGTATCAATAACAAAGATCATTAATATAAAGGCTATCTAAGCTATATGTAGAACGAAGTAGACGAATACGGGGTTGCGATAGGGTTGCCAACCTTACTATTATATATATAAAATACTATATTTCAAGACTAAAATATTTATTATCGCAAATAGCGAAAAATTGTGTTTATTGGTTCTCATTCTCAATGATTTTTTTTTTCAAACCAGTGGCCCTCCGAGTACTATATTTTGTTACAGTATACTATATTTTTAATTCACATTTTGATAAATACTATATTTCGCTGAAGAAATGATGGCAACCCTAGGTTGCGATGCTAAATATGAAGGATATGAGTCAAACGAATGTTTTTTTACAAACAATAGTCAACACTCTAGCGAATCGGCAGAAATTTATGACTATTGTTACGCACACAATCCAGCTTTAATTGTTAAAACTATATTGGAACAACTAAACTATATAATAACAATATTACCTAACGTATTCGTCACTTAAACTAAACAATCGAAATACTGTATACACACAATTTTTGTTCAAACTCACTCAACCCTACAATACTTTCTCCTAGAGTGGGGATTTAAACCTAGAGTAGACACTAAAACCTCCGCGGGTAACCCTGCCCCCTTCGTCCAGATGCCCCGCGAACCTGGCAGCGTTAAGAGCCTGTGAACTTCCACGTCCGTAGACATATTAGTGCACGCATGAATACCATGCTAAAGTGTAAAGTTCCTTCCATCTAGCAGGCCACCGGAAACTTTCGCACCCTAATAAACTTAGCCTAGCCACCTTGCGGCCATATTATGTGATCAGCACGCAACTCCCCGGTCTTACAGCTCGATTCAGCTCCATGTCACTAACCCTAGAGACTCCTCTACTTCCAATGTCGGTTACATCTTTTTTTTTTCGTGCAGGGAAAATGCTTTTAGGCACCGTCCAACTGGCCCTGGGTGAGCCGGGTGTGTCACACGGGGCCCTTACCGACTGCGAGAGCCTTCGACCGCTGTGGTGGAGGGCCCCGGATCTATTAACAACAAGGCGTAATGTCGGTTACATCTACTGCAATTCTAAATCTAATATATAAAATTCTCGTGTCACAGTTTTCGTTGCCATACTCCTCCGAAAGGGCTTGACCGATTCTCATGAAATTTTGTAAGCATGTTGAGTAGGTCTGAGAATCGGCCAACATCTATTTTTTATCCCCATATTCCCACGGAATCGAAAGTTACGCGGGTAAAACCGCGGGGCGCAGCTAGTCTAATATATAAAATTCTCGTGTCACAGTTTTCGTTGCCATACTCCTCCGAAACGGCTTGACCGATCCTCATGAAATTTTGTGAGCATGTTGAGTAGGTCTGAGAATCGGCCAACATCTATTTTTCATCCCGATATTCCCACGGGATCGAAACTTACGCGGGTGAAACCGCGGGGCGCAGCTAGTAATATAATACTAAAATCCGTGCGTCTGTACATTGAATATATTTATGAAAAACAAATTGGGGGCGATGTTAAAATAGTATTAGAACACATTTCAAATGTTTAAAATTTTTTGTCTGTCTGTTTGTCCAGGCTAATCTCTCTAAACTACTGTACGGATTCGAATGATTTTTTTTGTGGTGTATAGATATTAGATACTAAGTCTGGTCAACATCTAGAACACTTTTTACTGCGGGAAAATCGCTCATACAAATAACTTTGATCACAATAGAATTAGGCTACGCGAACGAAGTCGCGCGCACCAACAAGTGCTAAATAATATAGGAACGGTTTATTGTACGCGTAATCTGCGTCCTCGTAACAGTTCGGTCAAATAAATTAATCAATAGATTAGAAAACATTATTCATAACTGATATATTTGGTGAAGTGGTGAACAATTGATTAATCATATTGTTTGCTAGCTTCGCTGTTATTGTTATTTGTAAATGTTATTATTATATTTGGGTTGTGTTATGTACAAATATATTCAGTAATCAATCATCTGTTATAATAATAATATTATCACTGTCCATTTATGTTATTGTTATTATAATTATGTCTACGTCTAGGAGGACAATATGTAGAAATAATAACATTTTTTATAGTCTAAAAGGGGAAACGAGCAGTCGGAGCCAAATTCATGACTACCGATGCCACCTGCCACTACCGATGACATAGACAACCACATATCCGCAGACCCACCACCCATTTTCCGCTCTTCCCCTCGCATACAAGAAGTGTTTCTCATAAATTTTCACTATTTAACCAAGATATTTTTTTTATAGTAACAGGTACACCCAAGCTGCATTGCAGTTGACTTGGGGATGTATCTCCACCTTATATGAAACGGCGTATAGTGACTGTGTTGTCGCGTTTCGCGCGGTAAGTATTCAGTGGCCCATGGGGGTGGAGGAGGATGGAGGGCAACGCGCATGTATAACCTCTATAAATCAATGGGCATCGGTAGAATATGGCTCCGACTGCTCATTCGCACTTATACTATAAAAAAGAGGATGCGTCGTATGCCATGTCCGGACGTTATCTCTTATCAGCATGTCCTGCCACCATGCGGTGCCCAGTGGGTCAGCCCTATCTCAATGTCATCGCACCCTGAACTCTGTGCGCTGACTAAACACAATTTGATAACAGAGAGGTCAATGACCCCGGCTCCGCTAACTGTGCCTTCTCGGCGGCATCACTTGCGTCTACGCAGCAGGAGTTTTATATGAAAATAAGTAGAAAAGGCAAACTATTGGCTGCCTTACAGGTCAGTGCAGCTTCATCGATATGAGAGGTGAACTCACCTGGAGCGTCGAACCTCTGTACTTGTGGTCGATAGGGGGACAGACCCCCCTTCTTTCCCAGACTAATGGAAGAAGGCAAACCGGACTATTGCGACTAATAGGTTATACTATTATTATCATTTTTTTTTTTTATGGTATAGGGGGGCAAACGAGCAGTTGTAGCCATTTTCATGACTACCGACGGCCATAGACATCTGCATAGAGACTATACAGATACGCTGCCCCCCTTTCTCCTCCCACCTCCGTGGACCACCGGATACTTACACACCGCATGAAACGCGACAGCACAGCTGTCACTTCACGCGCGTAAGCGAGAGGTACCTCCCCGGTCGTGCCGGCCCAATTCGGCTGCATGCAAGCATGCAGCGTGGCACTACCTCTAGCCGCCTCTATCATAGCCGAGGACAGCGGGTGTCCTGTGTTACAAAACTGCCGTACCTTTTCAATGTATAGCTACGCTTACAATTCTTTATCTGTGGCAAATTTTATAATTTATTTTTATATCAAATAATAAAACACACACTTTCACACACACAATATCAGCAGGAAATAGCACCGACATATCACATGTATTACGATAATATTCGCTGACTCAACGTCTTTACAAGGAAACGTTTTGTCCATTTTAATTACTCTTATCAGTGTGAAGGGAAGTTTATAAACATGAATATATGAATTGTATTCGTCTTCTATTGTCCGGGGAGTCACCGACGCTGTAAATCCTTTGATATCCTACTTAAGTCTAAGATAATATTAGTTATAGCAATATTTTATTGGGATTCATAACTCCCATCTGCGCTCTTCGATTTCCGATGAAGCTGGAAACAGCCCATTTTTCGCTTTTATGCAGCAAATAGTAAGAGGTAGTGCCACGCTGCATGCATACATTCCAGGGCAGGTGCTGCTTGCATATAACACGACATGATCGGCGTGAAGTCAGTGTGTTATCACTTATCCCCTTTCTGCTGCTCACTTACACGACATGGGAGTGAAGTCACAGTGCGTGTATCGCCTTCCTTGCTAATGGCCCAGGAGGAAGGAGGCATCTCTAACTTCTATGCCAGGGTTTCTTAAAGCGTATGTGTCAGGGGGTGCGCAGCAGAGTTAAACATTAACATTCTTGTGTTCCTACAGTGATATTAATATAATACATAATTAAGGTTTGTTTTATTTTCCTAAAATATTCTTTTGACACGGGTTTGAGTAGGGTCCGTGCCCGTAAAAAGTTTGAAAAACCCTGCTCTATGCGGACGTCTACGGGCGTCGGTTGTCATGAAAATGGCTTCGTTTGCCCCCTTATATACGTACTATAAATATAATGCACTTATTTGAACCACGATTTCGGCTTTTCACCTCAAAAACATGTAGGTATACTACAATCTTTTAGTTCAAATGTAAGTCGACCAAACCACTGCAGCTCGAGTGAAAGGCTACAGCCTGACTCACGACAATCTTGGGACATGACGTCAGCAATCCTTGATGACGTCACCGGGTTGTTATTCTAAACGTTCGTATAATTGCGAGATCTTTATAGGCGATATCTTTGACTTTGAGCTTATCATAAAGTGATTAGGGACGAGTGGGTTTCTTAATGAATTTCGTCATAACCGCAATGTCCTTTTACCTTGTTTACTTACTAACCGTGCCCGATAGGTACACCAGCGTTAAATCTATACAAAACATTCATATCTATTATCTATCATAAAATTTGGCTGCTCAATTTCTCGGCAATTTAGTACAGTTTTCACGTTTTTACGTGAGTATGACACAGCTCTAATACTGTACTGTTGGAACGTAATACTATAAAAATAAACGTATTATCGATTCTAAGCGTCTCCAGCTTCTTCTCGAATATATTTCATGTACAGACTTTCGGCTCTCTTTAGCTTTATTATAAAAGAAAGACACTGCCACTAATCTATCTACTCAACTCCAACGTATAATAAAACTCTAGAAGACGTCATTTTATCCGTATCTTGTGCGGCTTTCACGCAAAAATTACTGGACGGATTTTGATGAAGCTTTATTGTTATATAGGTATTCTCCTCGGTAACATAATTGCTATAATTTATCAATATTCAATATAATGCTGCTATCGGTATCTCGACTTGAAATACACTATTGTACGGCAAAATCGAAATACGATTGGCAATTCGGCTTTCGGGTCAACTATTACATAATATATTATTAAATTCCCGTACTATAATAATACATCAATAGTAAACATACTACATGGTCGATACAATTATATTTTAAACAAACTCAATGACCAGCTGGTCACTAGTACGGAGTACCACATTTAAATTGGATTCAATTGGTAAGCAACGTATTTAATTGCATGCGACTATACAAGACACAGTAGTCAGTGTGGCTTGTGGCGCAGCTGCATCCGTCAGTAACAAGGCTTACTGTACAGTAAGAGGAAGAGCCACGCAGCATTGCATCCTAATTGGGCAGGCACGATCGGGGAGTCACCGACGCTGTAAAGCCTACTTAAGCCAAAAGATAATTTGTTGATTAGCTATTGTTACAATTTATTAGGAACTCGCATCTGCGGGAGAACCCTGGTGAATTAGTAAGAGGTAGTGCCGCTGCACGCATGCAGCCAAATTGAGCATTGGGGAGGTACCTCCGCTTACGCGACAGCTGTACTGTCGCATTTCGGGCGGTGTGTATGTATCCGGTGGACCAGGAAGGATAAAGAAGGACAGCCTATCTGCATAACCTCCATGCAGCTTTGGTAGTCACGAAGATGGCTCCGATTCCTTTATCCCCTATGCTATAAAAAATGTACAGCAAGTGATTTTTCGGACTATAACTTATGGTGTGAAGACGACAGGTCATAGCTTATGCTACAAGTGTTCGTCGGGCGAGGAGTACGTCTGGGGTAGACAAGGGGACCGACCCGCCGTCCGCCGGATTCCGGACCACGGTCTACATCCGCCAGTAACAGTTGTGCCAGATGAGGTCACGGCATTGAACTGTCTCCGCATGAGAAATGTTTATACAAACATGCGAACACAAATTAGATAGTTATTTGTTTGTGAATGCAATTACCAAGGATCAAAATAGACACTGTATGATTGCTTGTAAATGCAATTACGATATTTGTAAATACTAGCTGGAATTTAAAAAAAGAAATTCGTCCCATGGCATCCAATAGGAACATTTTTCGGGATAAAAACTATCCTATGTGTTAATCCAAGATACTCTCTATGTGTGTGCCAAATATCATTCAAATCTGTTCAGCAGTTTTTACGTGAAGAAGTAACAAACAAACAAGGAGAACAGGATTAGTATTCTAAATAATAATTAAACTATTAGTTTGTTGAAATCCTTTCTGGTTGTGTTTGTACTCTCACTCCTCCGAAACTTGTCTTTGGTCGAAAGCTAAGCGTATGAAACCGCGGGGCGCAGCTAGTCAGAAGTGTGAAAATAAACATTGATCTTCGTGTAAATCTTAACAACCGACCGTCGGTGGTGAATATTTACAGGTAGACATGAAAATGGCTCCGACTGTCCGTTTGCCCCTCTATACCTTTTATAAATTAGCTACCGCTCGCATACTCTAGCGCTCCCTAGTCATTCACCGGGTCGTTGTTCTGTCGCGAGTACTGTTATAGCTTGCTTTACTGTTATAGAGTATTTGGTGGCCCATGGAGGGAGGAGGACAACGCATCTGCAGCACAACTAGGTAGGTCAGGTAGTCATAAAAAATGGCTCCGACTGCTCAATCCTCTGCCTATATTTGTATATAAAACTCAAAGGTGATGAAATACAAATGGTGCCGATTGACAGTGAATCAGTGATCTATCAACGCACAGCTACAACCACTGGACGAATTCAAACCGTAATGGGTGAAATAGGGTGTTGAAGTTTACATGTATTTCTTAGAAACGCGGGTGAAACCGCGGGGCACAGCTAGTATATTATAAAATAGAATAAACTCGTACCTAACACTGTTTGATTCAACCCCTAAGGGGGTGAAATAGTAATGTTGAAGTTTATATGGATTTCTTAGAAATGCGGGTGAAACCGCGGGGCACAGCTAGTATATTATAAAATAGAATAAACTCGTACCTAACACTGTTTAATTCAACCCCTAAGGGGGTGAAATAGTAATGTTGAAGTTTATATGGATTTCTTAGAAATGCGGGTGAAACCGCGGGGCACAGCTAGTGTTATAAAAAAGAATAAACTCATACCGCGCTAGCTTAACACTGTTTCCAGTCGGGTCGTCGTCGCGACTCGCGAGTACTGTTACAGTTACCGCTCGCTGACACCTCCAGTTCAAGGAAACCCCGGGCCCGCCCGTACGTGGAAACGCATAATTGCAACTACACGCGACACCACGTCTCCGGTTCTTAATGTCGCACTTTGTTTTTGAAGTGCTACTTCTATACGCGCGCTTGACAGGAGGCTGGCGAGAGCGTTACAAAAATCACACATCTCGCTAGGCCAATGGAAGTTGTCATTCAAATTCGATTTACGTGAAACTTTTTTGTATTTAAAAAATAAATATCATATGACATGTTATGTCATTGTAACTACGGTAATGAATTCGTAGTATTAGGTAAATCAAGTTTTACTTCAGTTGTATGGTCTAAAGCACACATTTTTTTAGGCTTTTGTACCCTATATTTCGGTGGCGCATGGTAGTGGGAGGAGAGAAGACGCATCTGTATAACCTTTATACCGATGAGTTGGCATGAGAATGACAGCGACTGCTCGTTTTTCGACCACTTATAGTACAAGGGGACTTATATATATATATAGCTATACCCTTAGACTATAAAAAAAGGAAAATCCTGAGATTATGCTGTTAGTCTGTATTTCATAAACCATGATAGCTAGACCAGATATGTATTTCTGTTGTCGCTATTGCAGCATAAACGAAAAATTGGTAAATCATAATTACTTATATAACCGAAAAAAACATTACAAAACTCATGTTGTTCGTATCATAATGCTCCACTCACTATTGTGAACTTAGATAAGTTGTAAAGAATGTAAATGCTGCTGGTACGGCCCCTCGTCATTCGTACCCGACTCGCGCTTGACTAATTTTATAATGAGGGGACAATACCTCACGGAGCTACCGACGCCAATAAGCATTAGCATAAATGTTGTGCAGAACATTTTTCCGCCTTCTGGAACGGAGGTCGCCGAAGCTCTGATTCGCAAAAAATGCTCCAGCATAGGTGTCTCTTTAAGACGAATCATGTACAGTCACGAGCAATAATATATAATATACACTTTAGTACCTTGTCATAATTTGTATTTTTGAAATTCCATTTTATTGCTTTGACTTGTCAAAGAAAGTTTATTGTGACAAGGTGCAAGGTGCTAAAGTGTATACATATTATTGCTTGTGACTGTACTAAATTTAAAATAGAATAGAAAATCGTTTTTTCAGTACTCCACATTAAATAAACAATAAACAATTAAACAGATAAACGTAAACAATATTATTAAGAGAAAAAAAAGAAAAAAAAATAAAATAATACATTTTACCTAAGTCTAATTAAAAACTGTTTTGCACAAAGTGTTGTTATCTGTAGCACAATGTAGAGGGGCACTGAATTTACCTCCCCAATCAGCCAGCATGTGGCATCAATGCTGCTATGTCACATATTAATTGAGCTGATTTTTGTTGTGTACCTTGGAAATAATACACTAAATATGTTTTTAATTGTTTCATTTAATGGCTCTCGCTTATATCAACCTTGTATAGTGCTTTATTCTAAAAATAGGAAATAATAAGCACAGTAAATTTGGATAATATATGAAAAAAATTTCTTCATCTAACGTCGCAGAAATGTCGGATTATAAAATGCCTAAATAAGACAGAATATAATATGTTAAGGTAGTATTATAGTAATCAGTGTTGGATCCAGGCGAGAGCTTAGGGATGCTGAAGCCTTGGGTCCCGTAAGGTTTAAGGGCCTAAAGATCATTTTTGTACCCATGAAAGGGATCCCTTCTCAAATAAAAGGTGTCCAAACCCTGGGCCCCAGCTGAGCTTAATCCGGCACTGCTTATTTTGCATTAGTTTAGGAATTACTCATCTTTGACGTGGAAATCAATGTTGTTGCATAATATCCTATGTCATCTTGTGTCTGATTATAAACACTATACTATACTAACAGGGAAAATATCTCATTCTCTCTACATACAGTAAACTAGGTATATTATTATGCTTTTAAAATAAAGCACATGTTTTGAAAACTCGTCTCGTTCAACAAAAATAAGAACAAAGGAAACTCATTAAGTCATCTCACAATCTATCCTATATAAAATCTAAGTTTATTTATTATGGAATATAATAATATTTATGTATAATAATCGAATATAATGAATAACTATATCAAACACATGCAATAAAAATACTGCTCTGTATTCAATATTAGTAATGTAACCAACAACAAATTTTAATTTTAAATTTAAAGTTGTGATTGTTTTACAGAGAACTAAAGGCAAGCAACCTTTAGGAAAGCCCTATTAAGGGCTGCTTTTCTTTCAGTGGTATTTGAAATGAACGGTTGACATAACATGAGCTTCTAAGCCAATTTACATTCTTCCTTACTATCATCGTCTTTTATCTAGTATAATATGAGCTCTCAAAATTCAGTCCACCTCAGGTCACACACTCACACAATTGAGCACTTGCATAATACCTCATAACACCTAGGCCTAAGCATAATTACATAAAACTGGAGTTACATAAATAATTTTTAAAACAAATGTAACTCAAATTGCTTATTTAGTAATGTTTTATGAATAGGCTGTATTAAAATATTAATATATAGAAGGATAAATTGTATGTATATTGCTAATGTTTATTGAATAAATATTATTATTATTATTATAAAATAGCTTTGTCCTTTCTTGTGTGTTTGTGTGATCTAAGTTTGTGATCAAATAATTTCCAAATAATGTTTTTACATAGTGGCTTCCCCTGACTAAAACTTGGTCCCAAATACCATATTTCACTGTATTATATTTAAAATCAAGTAGTATGAAAGTTTTGTTAAAAATACTATCTTTTCTGACTATAGAAGTAAATTGTAACTTAATTAAAAATGTGAGTTGCATATATTTTGTCTTAAGATATACCTACATTTTAAGATTAAAAGAATAGTGTACAAATATTTTTTTATTATGAAATTATTTTCCAAACAAGATAATTTATCAGACTCTCATAACTTAAAAGATTATTCATTTTTAAGAGACATTTTTTAAAAGCACATTTGCTCAAGGCAAACTATTACTACCATGGGCTACTATTGACATGCTTTATTGATCTTTAGTGCAAAGCTTGTTTGGCTGATAATGAGTTCATTGGATTAGCAAGTGGAAAAGAGATATACGAATAGAGCAGGAGTAACAATAAGTCGTTTATAAATCACTTTAAACTCATGATAATAAAATATGTAACTTTATTTCCATTCTTATTCAACAATAACTATAATTTCTATGCAACATTAAAACTATATAAGAGATTACTACAAGGCCGACTAGGCAATGTAAATTGCATGTACATTCTATGCCCATGTAAGCAAAAGGTCGAATAGAATAACTGCGGTATAAAAAAGCACCGCAGGCCCTTACATTCTCCAAATCTGGAACTGTATGTATTATAACTCAAAAGTGTATATCATTGTAAGTAATAATAACAGTGTATATTTTTTTACGACTAAAGAAACGTAAATTTATCTTTGACCTTCTGCATTTTCAAATTATTTCTTCAATTTCTTAATATAATATCTTACTTAAAATAGCTTCCTGTGTCTTATTAAAGACAGATTGAGAGGTACTTATTTATACATCTTCAATTGTGTGGCTATAAAATCAATTTCGTATGTGATCGTAAAGTAGCAGACCACGCAAACAATAGTCTTTTATATACAATCCCGTTTATTTTGTTTCAATGCCTATATAATAATGAAAAAATTTGCCCAACGCAATTTGACGATGGTCAATTATATGCTTAAAAATAGATAAATTAACCCAGTCAAGATAGCTCATAGAGCTCTTCAAGCTCATGACCCGTGTCGGCCACTTTTTAGCTGCCGCGCGCGAGCTGCTCCCCTCCGTTAAAGGTGGGGAGCTGAGGACACCCGCTGTCCTTGGTCACGATAATAATAGCATAACCTATTAATCGCAACAAGTCCGGTTTGCCTTCTCCCATTAGTCTGGGAAAGAAGGGGGGGTCTGTCCCCCTATCGACCACAATTTACAGGGGCTCGAGTTAACGCTCGCCTCTCATATCGATGAAGCTGCCCTAGGCATTTTGCCTGCTTTAGCGTAGAATCTATCTAAAAAAAAAAAAAAAGATAAATTAAGTAGGTATAGTTCAACGTGAACTACTACGTACAAAATATTTTTCCGGCCGTAGATCGATCTTAGAATCGACGTTAAAAGTATACAAGTAGAAACCGTTGAATGATAACAAAAAGTTGCAACTTACCTTCGGGATACGCCTGCTTGTTCGCAATGATGTCGATAATGATGTGCGTAGAGTTGTACAGGTGACCCATGGCTCGCATGTCGAACTCCAGTTTAGCCACGTAAGTCGCGTCGATGACGGGCTCCGTGTAGTTCACCTCGGACATCTCCATCACAGTCGACATCCCCGACCGCAGGTTGTCCGTGATGCTCGACAGCCATGTCTGGCCCCGGACTCCCCCGCCCACAAGCACACACAGAACTAGCACCGTCCACATCGTTACACCATCAACCCTCATAGCACCAACCACATCACGTATTCCACTTTCACTAGAATCACTTTTATTCTAAATCAGGGTGAACTTTTGTTTGCAAAACAAACTCGAAGCTACCGTCGCACAACATAAATAAACACTTATCGAGATCGCCAGAAATATAATGTAACGAGATTTGAGAAATATTAAGAATATATTGTTTATAATATATAACTAAAACCAGTTAACAATCCACTTCGTTTTATGTCATAATAAGTATTTTATCCTAAAAATAATTTATAAAAAGTCAGCGAACGAGCGCCATCGCTCGAATAACGGCAGTGAATGTAAAACAAAACCGTAAAACGAACGATCAATGAATGGATAGCAAAATAATGAACTGTGATAGGCGAATAATGACAAACGGGAAGATTGAATGTTGCCACTTTTTATATACTAGTTTGCCAGCTTATAAATAACAATATTGACTGTTTGTAAACTTCGAATTTTATTCAAAAGTATTGTTGTCATAAAATCTAAACTAAAATGTAAGTATTCATATGTGAAAGCTGTAATCAATAGTAATAGCTTGCCAAAAAAGAGTCTGAAGCGGTAACAGCGGGAACTTAAAATGCTTAATAGTGGCAGCACTAATGTACTTATCAACTGCTAGTCTTAGCTGCTAGTACATTTTGTGAAAACAGTGCTCTTAATATGAAAGTTGTTTCTATCATTTTTTTAAAGTTCTCAACGATCGTAGCATAAATTAGCTGATTAAAATGAATAAGGTATCAAACAGTATCGTCATGTTGTATTTCGGGTTGCTATTAATAAAAAATAAGCGCCCTTATTTATTTTACACTCTTTTTTGCCAAGCTATAGATTGAATAAGAAATTTTATTATAGGATATTTTAAATAGAACTTCCAAATAATAAATATTTGTTTTATATTTGATACTAAACTATATAAAATAATAGTGAGTATTATTTTATTTATGTAGAGTTCACAGGCACATGGCTCCTTTACTCTATATCTATCTATTATTATACTATCGAATTATTCTCCAGACTAGGTAATAGCGTATAAATTTATAGATCGCCTGTAAAATAATTAAGTTTCTTACTCAACTAGTCAAAAAGGCAATGGGTAGCAATAAATTCATTCTCAGTAACAAAAAAAACTTTACTTTTCATTCTGTTACAATATTGTATAATATTGTAATTCACTTATTTTTGATTTATAATAACAAAAACGTATATTAGTAATTAATTTTAGCCTCACAATTGAATTTTATATCTTAACGTACAACATTGCCGCACCAAAGGGAATAATAATTTACTGCTGCAACACTTCGTATTCCAATTATATTTTGTGATACTAGATGGCTCTGAACTCTAGAATAATACCTAAGTTTTAAAGTTGGAATTTAACGAAATATTTTTTCCTACATATTTTAAATTATTATTTCAGAATTCGATTTTATTCTTACTTAATTTCGTACATTCGATATTCTGCCATCATGAACTGTAGAGAAGGCGACTCATGTCTTATACCATACAATATGAAGAAAATACATATTTTGGGCTCCACAAGTCATGTAGGCATACATGTTTGTGTTAAATTAAGTAATATTTATATTGTAGATATCTATTGTGATGTAAAATTTAAGTCTATTAGTTTTATGATATGATAAGAATTGTTTTGTAATAAATTAATCTTATTCTGACATTAAAATGGTCCGAAAACAAAAACACTGTAACCATAAAAATAACATTTATTTACAAATAACAATAATTCGTCACACTTGCTGCAATAGCTTCGCTTGTTCAGGAGTCTCCATCTTGGAGCAGGTGGCCTCTATGAGTATAGACTTGTCTAGACTGGCGGTGCTCGCTCGCTCGCTATCACGTCCGTGTAGTTGTAGCGCCCGGCGCGGGTCGCGTTCCCGCAGCGCTCGCTCGCTCACGCCGGCCACGCTCCGCAGCGAGCGGGCCACCTCGCCCGCAGCGCTGTAGAGCACCAACCGCCTGGAGCCCGTCGAGAACTCCGCTACTAGTCGCTCCAGCACCTGACCACACCGTTACATGTTAGTAAAATTATTTCAGCTGATTTTATCGCAGTTTATTTAAGTATTTTACAATCCAGACGTTTGAGAAGCAGCCACGGTCGCGGGTGGACTGAGACGGCAGATGTATTGATGTCGTAAGTTATTAAAGTACCCGTAAAACACCATAGTACTTATCACACGTCGAAACTGTAGCGCCATCTAGTGGCTGAATTCTGAGTTTCCGGGTAATACGAGTAATCTTTTAGGAATTTATATAGGGAACAAGATTTAAGACTGTCACGCCAACTCGTGCCTAAAATTTGTATATTTTGGTTAGGCGTTTATTTGTAAAAACCAAAATCAATCTTCCGGACTATAGTGGATCTAGTCTATCATCAGAATTTAGTCGCAAACGAACAAAGTTTTGGTCAGCTGAAGAGATTTGCGCATACACGGCACTCGAAGAGGAAGGACATGTAATGGCGTAGCTGCAAAAACCAGGACTGACAGGGCCGATGACGACTTCTGTCTCTGTGACGTCAGGCCCCAGAAAGGGAGAGTGGTATAACGAGAGGGCACTTAAACTGTTTGTAGGGCGCCAAGAATTGCACGTTGGGGAACAGAGCCGATGAGCAAACCCCCGTGCATCTCCCGCGTTTAGCTCCGTATATCGAGAGGTGGGTTTGAGCATGGGTGGGTGGGTCGACCAAAATTAAATATTAAATTCATCTTATTCTTTGCTAGTACCTATTTAATGCCTAAAATTAAATTGGGTCACGTCACATTTAGATAAAGTGGTGCCTCTGTTTATTCCACGATATCTATTA
>LUGF01055806.1:11727-22496 GCA_001625245.1 Calycopis cecrops | reverse complement strand
TCCGCCATATCTGTGTAAACAAACAGTCAGATAAATTAAAAATATATATATAGACTAGCTGCCCGACATAGGTAGGTAGGTATATATACATAGGTCTTGTCATTATTGGAAAATATGTTGTCATGGTAACGTGTAAAAATGTGTCCGAATTGTCCACCCGTTACTTTACCCTACAATACTGTATGTTCGATATACCGACTGCAGCGTCATTGGCCGGGCTGAATTGTGAATCTGAACCGTTCTCAAATACCTTTTGAACACACGAAAAAAGTCGTCAAAATCGGTCCAGTCTTATAGGGGGAGTTCAGTGACATACACATGCTCACAAAAAATATAAGTATAATAAAATATCAGATATATATTTTTTTCGCACCTGAAGAGAAGCACAATACAGCTGATTGCTATAATGCTACGATATTAGATTTTAGGTAGAAAGGGGGTCCCGTCTCCTACAGATGGGAGAGAGTTAATTTATTACTAACGTCGGGGGCAGCTCGCACAAGGTAGCACAATATACACTTTGTTTCATTACTGAAGGTCCAGTAAGCAATGTACACTTTGTTTCATTACTAAAGGTCCAGTAAGCAATGTACACTTTGTTTCATTACTAAAGGTCCAGTAAGCAATGTACAGTTTGTTTCATTGCTAAAGGTCCTATAGGTAATATACACTTTGTTTCATTAGTGAAGGTCCAGTAAGCAATGTACACTTTGTTTCATTACTAAAGGTCCAGTAAGCAATGTACACTTTGTTTCATTGCTAAAGGTCCTATAGGCAATTTACACTTTGTTTCATTACTGAAGGTCCAGTAAGCAATGTACACTTTGTTTCATTACTGAAGGTCCAGTAAGCAATTTACAATTTGTTTCTTTGCTAAAGGTCCAATAGGTAATATACACTTTGTTTCATTACTGAAGGTCCAGTAAGCAATGTACACTTTGTTTCATTACTAAAGGTCCAGTAAGCAATGTACACTTTGTTTCATTGCTAAAGGTCCTATAGATAATTTACACTTTGTTTCATTGCTGAAGGTCCAGTAAGCAATGTACACTTTGTTTCATTATTGAAGGTCCAGTAAGCAATGTACACTTTGTTTCATTGCTAAAGGTCCAACAGGTAATATACACTTTGTTTCATTACTGGAGGTCCAGTAAGCAATGTATACTCTGTTTCATTGCTAAAGGTCCTATAGGTAATATATACTTTGTTTCATTACTCGAGGTCCAGTAAGCAATGTACACTTTGTTTCATTGCTAAAGGTCCTATAGGCAATATACACTTTGTTTCATTACTGAAGGTCCAGTAAGCAATGTACACTTTGTTTCATTACTAAAGGTCCAGTAAGCAATGTACACTTTGTTTCATTGCTAAAGGTCCTATAGATAATTTACACTTTGTTTCATTGCTAAAGGTCCAACAGGTAATATACACTTTGTTTCATTACTGGAAGTCCAGTAAGCAATGTATACTCTGTTTCATTGCTAAAGGTCCTATAGGTAATATACACTTTGTTTCATTACTGTAGGTCCAGTAAGCAATGTATACTTTGTTTCATTGCTAAAGGTCCTATAGATAATATACCTACTCTTTGTTTCATTACAGAAGATCCAGTAGGTAAGCAATGTACACTTTGTTTAATTGCTGAAGGTCCAGTAAGCAATGTTCACTTTGTTTCATTGCTAAAGGTCCTGTAGGCAATGTACACTTTATTACACAGGAGGCTCCTACAAGGGTGGGGACAGTATGTTTTGCTACTTTTCGTAGTCAATCCTGAGGAACGGATCAAACTGTCTTGAGATCACTTGTTATCACAACTCTATTAATGTTATCTATGGCTGTAATAAAAATAGATATACGTCTGTCTTATTATAGCATAACTAGCTGCGCTCAACGGTTTCACCCGCGTAAGTTTCAATTAATAAATTAATATCAAGATGAAAATACATGTTGGCCGATAGGCACACAAATTTTTATACGAATCGGTCTAGCCGTTTCGGAGAAGCATGGTAACTAACATTGAGACACGAGAATTTTATATATATGTACATATAAAGTCGGGCAAACAGTATATGCCGATGGGTAAACAATTGCATAAGGAGCAAAAAAAGAAGACTTTGATGATCACCAACGCCTATAAACAATCATATAGAGGTTATGAAAGTGTGTCGACCTATTTACACATGACGAATCGGACTATCTTAGCAATGGCGGCCGATGGCACCCGCGGTGCTTTCAGCCAGTTGTCGGCCCTTACTAAGTCGATATCTGGCACTTCCCACCGGACTCAACCCAGGCAGTTCATAATAGTTTCCCCGTGTAAAATAATAATAAAAAAGACGATTCAGAGCAATATGGATTACTGCAGATATAAACGATGCATCTTTTAACCGGAGAACGAACTGCTGATCAATACTTTATTCGACGAAATAGATATAAATACATTTATGCCAAAATAAGCTTCAACAAAGTGCAGCCAGTTTTTGTAAAATAATACTTTTAATTATTTTTCTTATTGCTGACGGGCTTATTCTGGAGTTTTGGTCGGTGCGTTAAAATTTATACACTTGATTTAAAAATAATTAATGTATTAACCCATTAGTCAATTGTGTGTATTAAATCTAAACCGTGAAATCAACATTTAGGTATGTGGGAGAGCGCGCGAACATTAAGGAACCCTCTTTAATGGCAGCTATGACGTCACGCCCTTGCCATCTTCATAAAGTGTTTGTTGTCGTTTATACTGCTTAATATAACGCACATGCTTATTTTAAAATCAACCTTTTCAAGGTTATTTTTTTTCTGATTAGAATACTTGATACCGGCTGAACTTTGAATTAGGAAATGAAATATGCCAAATATTCGGGTTGGTTCCGTTTCAATTGAGATCTTTGCTCGGTAATTTGAATTATAGTTTGTCAAATAATTACGATAAGGCCACTCTGCAGCCCAGACCCAAAAGGGTTGGGCTTTATTAAGGCACATTAATTAACGTCTTTGATTTGGACTAAATAGAACTAAAGGCTTTCCCCAGGGCCCTCACTGATGTGAGGCGACTAAAGCCGTGGTTGTCGAGGTCCTGAAGTCTTAGTCCATGATTTCAGAATCTATAAATTTTCACATTCGCTACTTTCTCGACTTCGATAAAATTATACAGACCCTACAATCGTATACGGTATCTTAAAGTTGTAAATTAACTAGAAACAACAACAAAATCTAGATAAATCTTATCCAATCATTATACAGAAGTTACAGGGAAAAGTTGATAACTGGTTCTTAATTTTGAAGCCTATCTATAAGATAAATAAATTTGCCATGGAGATAACGATGCGAGACAGTTTGTACCTAGACAGCCACTGCAGATGGCAGTTTAAGATGTGATGGGTTGTTGAGCAGTAGGTACTCTTAATACTGAAGATGACAAATTTTACAACATAGAAACGTTCTTTTATTAAACAAAACTATATAGCTGCTCAACCTACCATCGAAGTTGCAGCTGACACTCTTCCTCATACATTTCTCTGAAGCACTATATGAAATATCGAGGTAGGATCTTGGTTAAGGGAATCTGTTGTTAGCTCGAGGGTACAGGGTAAGTGGTCCAGCTATCGTTACTACATTAATTGACGTCCCAAGTATTGATATTCCAGCCCCGATCAATTTATAAATTGGATTGACCTTTTATCTATTTATACTAGTAGGTACTACAAAAACTGGGAGTCAAAATGAGAAATTGTTCAATCATAGTAAGTTACTTCCTTATATTCTAGCTGTCTATTCGTAAAAGGATGGTTAAAATCGGTTGTTTTGGGAGTTGATTCTATATAAACAAACAAAAAATATTTCTTATTTCTAAATAGGCATAGGTTTAATATAGAGAATAGATCAATAGTCGATAACGAGGTTTTGGTGTCACTTCTACCTACTACAGAATTAATTTTTCACTCACCAGCTATAAACCACTTCGTTTATTGTTAACTATATCTTTGCAAATATGAATTGTACAATTTTTATGTAATTATATTTGCCTTTTGTATGTACGTTGAATGGTCAAGTTCTGCAGGGTCCACTACCTGAGGACTCAGGATTCTCCTGCCGACATACAGCATGCGATTTGTGTCATGACTCACTCTATACTGTCGTTTATTTTTGCGCAACTTAATTTAGCACGCGCGATACAGTTACACGCTACAAAACTGCTTGGATTAAAACTTAATTAGAGTATCGACAGAGATCAGCGCCCTCCTTAATCTGTTCCGTGCTTGTAACATTACTAAACGATAAATATAGACACCGCGAGTATTTTAAAACTCGAGAACAAACATGTCCCAACACTATTCTAACCTATATAGCACGTTTCCTGCTTAGAATATGTTACACCTGGTAAAACTCGAAAGAGGTTATTAGTGAGGGGGTTAGAGTAACCGGAAACCATCGATGTTTCAACACACAAAACTCACGAAATACCTCAAATAATTATATTAGATGTATTCTATTTCCAAAATCGCTGGCGCGAACAAGCACTTGAGCTGTGTCTAGGGGTACCCGGGGTGCTACCGGGTGCACTTGCGGGTGCCGTGGACTGTTGGGTGCCGTTGACTGTCGGGTGCGCGCGTGGGGTGCCGCGGCTCGCCGGTGACTGCTGGCCGCGTTGGCGCCGCGCCAGCCGCCTCCTCCCGTGTATTTATAAACAAGGCGACCATTGCGAGAAAATAATAATTCCTTCCCATTTGAACGTTTTTACAATATCTGGTATTACCGCCCCACTTGCGAACCGTTCAACCGGCGGGAAATACCGGTCGATCACACCGACACGAGGGGAGACAATCCGTCATCGGATCGATTACAGATATGCCAATTTAGCCGTGCGGCAGTCAGCCACATATTTTAATTTCCTGGGATTCCCCCAGCAATGCAACTAACTATGCAACTTTGAATACTGGTCGTATGTTGACTGCAACAACACCATATTAGCATGAAATGGTCGTAGAACTACCTATGTATCAGCACAACATATTTCGTATCTATCTACTAGTAATACAGCGAAAATAGTTCAATCTAATTCATATAGGCAAAGCATGGACTGGCCATATGCAAGTAGGAACGCTTTATAAAAAAACTCACACCCAAACGGCAGTTTCATAATTCTCCTCATATCCTCATATCTAATAGCCGGATTAAACTAGCGCGGGGCATGAGAATAATTCTATTCAGGGGTCTTGATTTGTTATCGTTTTGAGTATTAAGGTCATATCATATTGCTATATGCCTTGTATGTCACGTTGACGTTACTTCATATCGGGCACCCGGCACTGCTGATAGAGCTGCACCTGGCCTACAATTGGACAGTCCAAATCAGACTCTTGCATTACAAATATAGAGTATTTCTTAACGCACGAAATAAATCAGTTTTTGTAGACTTCTATACCTAATATTTGCAAACCTGTCGGTACTTGAAGAAGAGAGTCTACAATTAGTGAAAGGAAATTAAAAACAGGCCAAGTGCGAGTCCGACTCGCACACCGAGGGTTCCGTAATCCAAACGTAATGCATGATTTTCAATTATTGTACCTTTACGCCTGCCGTTTAAGTTGACAAACTTATATAAGCGGTTGCTCACACACAATAGTAGTCAACGAATTACCACACAAGTTGATAATGATTTTTCCAATGATCTACATATAATTTACTAGTTCTCAGATTTATTCCTATATATGTGCTGTAAGTTCTTACTTCTTGCCAAATTTTACAACTCCAGGTCAACGGGAAGTACCCGATAGGTTTTTGGTTTTCGACAAAGTACGTTTTCATACAAAATTTGTGCATAATTGGTTATAACTTTTTATTGCGTTAACTTAGAAGTGTGACTTTTTCAAGACATCAAGACGTCGACGACCTCCGTATTTGACAAAAAAAAATTCAGCTTAATCCCTTCACGCGTTTTAGAGAAAAAGGTCTTGACAGACGTACAGACAGGCGGACAACAAAGCGATCCTATAAGGGTTCCGTTTTTTCTCTTTGAGATACGGAACCCTAAAAATTGATCCTAATTACTTTTCTATCTAATTCTCGATCATATTAAAAGGTCATAGTGGCAGCGCAAATTATATGAACATATGGCTAAGATGGCGATGGTTTTGCTAATGACCACCTGAAAGTTGACTCACCATCGTCGAGCGGGTCCCCGCCGTTTAGCTGCTGCTGCTTCCTCCTCTTCTTCTCCCGGCGCCGCTCCTTCCGTGCCAGCTTCTCTGCCAGCGTGCTGCGCTGCTTGTCCAGCTGCTGCGACACCACCCTGTCAGCACGCGCATAATAAAATAATAATAAAAATACCCCCACATATACTTGGCAAATACAGACATGCACCACTTTATTACTATCTCGGCCAAATTCCAGTAAATATGTCTTGCTTGTCTATTAATGAGAAATGTAAAATGTAGGACATATTTTAATGCACAGATGTACTCAAACACAAGTGACCATTCCTTTTTTGCGATGTGCATTCTGACACCTCCGAAATAATGCTGTAAGGTCTTACTTCTTGGCCAATTTCTCAATTCTAGGTCAACGGGTACTGTACGGTCAACCCCATAGGTTTTCGAAAAAGTGCGTTTTCATACAAAGGAGAAGTTTAGTTCGTTCGTTTTTTTGTATGGACCTTTGGCCTCCATAATGTACAGTTCCTAAGGTGTTTCAGAAAATATACTTCTTTTTCGTTCTTAGATGCGGAACGGTAATAAGAAACAAAATTCCTACTTCAGTTTCTAATTGCAGTCCGGCTATCACTAGAAAAAATGCCAATAGGTATTTTGGTCTACCCGGGACTCGAACCCAGGATCTACGGTTGAACATGTTTACCACTAGATCATGAGACGTGTAATTTGGGAAGTATTAAGGTTATTACATGTGTTGCATTATTATATAAAAGTAATACATATACATATTTACCGTTATTTATCGTAGAATATTCGCATAAGGGTAAATCGCCAGTTGACAAACAACTTTTCTGGACAACTCTGAACTCCAAGACAACGTTAGACCCCACACTTCTCAACAGATTAGAATTGCTGGGGCTCTGTTGAAACCAAGTTCAAGCAGGAAGAAGTATTTGCTCCAACATAGGTATTAGCATTTTTTCTTTATTTGGACAACATGCAAGAAATAAATTGACCCCATTTTTAATGTGGAACGTATAGTTTCGGCGAGTTTCCAACTCTTTCTAGACAACATCTAATTTCCTATTAACTTGAGGTAGCTGGACTAAATGGCGAGTCTCAGCCTGTCTTAAATGAATATAACATATTGAACGCATTTTATTTTTACGCAGATATGTACCTGCATAAATCTAGCGAGTACCTATAATATATTTTATACCTTTCCTTACCTTTTGTGGATGTAAAGTTTGGTGCATATAAATAACATTTATTCCGTTTGGAGAATATTAATGCTCAATATAGCTTTAGAGGTCTAAAGACGGTCATGTCCCTTAAAGAGGCCCAGATGAGAAGTAGATGAATGGCCCGCACCGCAGGTGGCAGGCGGAAGTGCTGAAATGCCAAAAGGCATATACGGCGGTACCTCGGATAGGATGAGTATAGGTTGTCGGCTTCGTGGAATCCAGTTATCGGGAAATTTAGGCGTCGGGATGTATCTTCGAATAAATCGTCGGATGTTGTGAGTGTTGTGTGTCGGGACCTTAATGTTTCGAATAAAAATAATCAAGATAAACCGCGGGTGGTTCGAGGTACCGCGGGTAGTTTAAATGTAAATAAAATAATAAAGATCAACCGCGGGTAGTTCGAAAAACTCGCGCCACTTAGAGACGATGACACCATGGAGCATCAGTTTACTCGTGACAACGGCCGTTGCATTACGGCCGAAACGTCGAGTCGAGGTAGGTAAATACTTCGATTTTATAACGCGATTAAGTCCTGTTTACAGTATATAAATATAGCCCTGTATATATATATAAAAAAATTCAACCCAATCGCTCCGGGCGTTTAGTAGTTGAGATATCGACGGCAGCGCCATCTACCGGATCCAATTGTATTTTTTAAGTATCCAGGAAACCTGTTAGTTAGTTAGCTGTTTAAAAGTTTACCCGTTTGCCCATGGGAATTAAGCATTTTCCCGTGGTACAAAATGTTAATCTGTGATAATGTATAATTCAAATGGTGAAAGAATTTTTGAAATCGGTCCAGTACTTTCGGAGCCTATTCGTTACATATAAACACACACACACACAAAAATTTCCTCTTCATAATATTAGTATAGATTGAGATTCTTACTGAAGGAGTCTCTTTGTTATTCCGTGCTGACTCGAAGACCGTAGATACATAGCCGTCTCAGAGTCTACATGATTTGTTACTGTGATATTTTTTATGCCTAGGCACTAAATTATATAAATGCCCAGCCTTGACATACTTTATATCTAAGACTTGCCTCCATACGAGACATAAATTTTCCTGTATACCTAGGTACGTGTATTTTCTTAGATTAACAATCTGCAATCACCATCATTAATTTTGTATTTAAAAATATATTCGGGCTTCACAAAATCAACGTATGGCTGACAGAACTAAATACAAAGTACGAACTTTGTGTTACAACTACAAACTAACCTACTAAATAAAACGATACAGACCAGCCGCTGATTTGTTTCATTTATTAGATTATATTGTGTTTGTCTTGTTTTACACTCAAAAGGGCATTGGGGAGTTGCGGCGGCGCCACTTGATGGCCGTACGTATTAGTGCCACAAACGCGGCAACGTACATCAAAGCGAGCACACGCCGACCGTTCGCTCCGCCAAACACGCTGCGACTAAAATTTATATAAGTGAGCCTTTTGCCCACAGGCAAAGGAGCACACGGGCGGTCCGCATTACTAGAAGCGATACTGTCAGCTGGGGAATAAAGATTCTCGAGTGGACACGCCCACAGAGGAAGGAGGGACGACCCCCCAACCGCTACAACTGACTTTATTAGCGCCATGCCACAGACACAGCGGTGCGAATTGCGGCGCGGTGAGCGGTAGTCTGTCTCTCTCTCTCTCGATACTCGACGCGCGAGTGAGAGAGAGACAGACGATGCGCTCACCGCGCCACAATTCGCACCGCTGTGTCTGTGGCCGGGTCGTTAAGGTCGCAAGTGGCTCGTGACCAGTGGACGTGCTTCGGCTGATGGTGATGACAAAAGAAATAGCCCATTGATCATGCAATATTTTTAATGATATGCAAATACCTTACCTCATACTCTGTCAAAGAACCACCTGGCTCTCACAAACCACACATCGCTTGCCAATGGTATTATGTCAGCAGGACAAGACTCGAGCGCGCCAGACTAATTCGAAACCCTCAATGGCAACGCCTCTTGGATATTTTGTAATAAAACTATTTTAACGGACTTTACCGCGGCTCATTTAAGCATTTTACAATCCCGACATTTCTCTGAAGATAAGCAACCGTGGTCACAGGTCAACTGAAGTGACAGATGATGTCATGACTCATAAGTTATTAAAAGTACCTAAAGATTTATATTTATTTTGTTGTTAAATTAACGCAAAATGTATTTTTGTATCTTGCAGCCTTTGATTACATTTGGTTTGATTATGTTTATCATCATAAAATACTTAAATAAACCACGTTAAAGTAGTTATATTATAATGTGTAATATTCGCGTACTCTGAAGAACTCTTGCATATTTCTTTTAAAGAGGCGCTGACGATGGGAGTCTGCATTACCCTCCTCCTCCAATGAACAAAGGACTCAAACCGCACTACAAGATACAGGATTGAGCCATGCCGACTTCCATGCAATACCACTGCCTCTTACTAAAGTGTTGCCATATTTTATGCTTGTTGCTTACTGCAAGAACTCATTAATTCACACTTACAAAAGTTTGAGAAATCAATTAATTAGTTTTTGGTTTCATTTATAAAACATATCATAGTGTTATTAATAATTAATTGTTTTCTCAAAGTATTGTAAATGTCAGTTAATGAGTTCTTGCATTGCAGACTCCTTCAAGAAATACGTTTTTTATTATTTTAGTAAAGTATCACCCACCACCATTTATGATTTGAGTTGAAAAGCTCAATTTTTAGCGTGGCCTTTTTTTCATGCCAGTGAAGTAAAACTGTTAATTCAAAATCCACACTCGGTTAAAAGTAAGTTTGTTGGCTCAAACATTTTAAAACATGGGATGGGCTTCAGGTTGTGTAACTCAGAGTTACGGTTATAAGGGGAGAAAATATCCATTCTAAGAATTATATGAAAGGATATCACTTCTATGTATTTATTATAAGCGCAAAACACACGCATTACTCAACCTTGTCAGTATTGTGTTCTGTAGTCAAATACACATTGTATTTGATATTTCAGTTGTCTGTTTCGTGTTTGTCGGTAACAGTACATTTTCCAAAGTGTCCTTTTTAATTCATAAATATGACCGAGTTTTAATATCAAACCTTTCACAAATATTGGTATTACTAAAAGATTTGGTATTAAAGTTGGATCTGACTTAGTTTTTTTAACAATACGTACAAAGAAATTTAAATATGACATCATAAATAATGTAACTTTGCTGATGAAATTTGAATGGGACATTTTGAAAAGTCTGCTATTGGTTATATCAGCACCAGTGGGCTTTCAACTTTGCTTAAAAGCTTTGTGCTTATAGTAGCGTGCTCTAGCATGAGTTTTATCGAACAGTGGTCATGTGCTATTGCTAAAGCGTGCTTTATAAGATGAAACAAGGTGAACAAGAAGGCGC
>LUGF01055806.1:0-11029 GCA_001625245.1 Calycopis cecrops | reverse complement strand
CTGCATCAGTTGTTGGAGGCAGTGATGACAAATTTATAGCCGTAAAGAAAACTGATTATTATCGAGATATCCATAAAAGGATTTCTGATATAACCGACTTATAGACACTTGCAACAAGATATCATTCGGATTGTTATAATTTACTGAAATGAGAATGTATTTTGAGTTTTTAAGGCGCTCCGTCTAAATTTCATGGTTTAAATACATTGAGGTTCGATTCTTTCATAAAAGCAACAGCCAAAAATACGAGTGTTCCTTTGTTATCACTGCCTCCAACAACTGATGCAGCATTTGAGCACCTTAAACGAGTGTGTGGATGCCGAAAAAGTGGTTTATACTACAGTGTAGCATGTTTACAGTGCAGCGGAAATAGTTGTTACAATACTTCACCAGACTACAGATAGATGAAGTAGATGTAGACAACAATATAATATATTTAAATAAACAAATTCTGTACTAAATTTTTTTTTTGCTTTTCGTTAGTCGTAAGTAATTTTTTTTATGCCTTAAACCTTATTTTTTTAAATGTACACAATAGAATACATTTCATTTACTTATAATTATTAAACTAGCCGAGAAATTCCATTGTATATAGCAGCTGCCGCTCCGCTCTCCCTCACGTTTTTCTGCCTGTTCGAGATCCCTACTGCTATTTTCATACACAAGGTATCTTTGAAAAATGTTCTTATATATGTCTACTTGGGTAAGATTTAACATATAAATAAATAAAAAATACTGTTTTAAGTGAAAATATATGGTCAAACATATTTTTTTATAATAATTTGTTAAAAAAAAACAAAAAAAAAATGAAATGCACAAAAAAATAATGGGTAAACATTGCAATTCATAGTTTAAAAAACAATATCCCACATCGATCATATTAATTCATTCACTGTAACTCTAGTCCGAGGTAAAAATCCCCAGGAACTCCACTATTAATTAGTTTTTGGTTTCATTTATATAACATATCATAGTGTTATTAATAATTAATTGTTTTCTCAAAGTTTTGTAAATGTCAGTTAATGAGTTCTTGCATTGCAGACTCCTTCAAGAAATACGTTTTTTATTATTTTAGTAAAGTATCACCCACCACCATTTATGGTTTGGGTTGAAAAGTTCAATTTTTTAGCGTAGCCCTTTTTTCATGCCAATGAAGTAAAACTGTTAATTCAAAAACCACACTCTCGGTTAAAAGTAAGTTTGTTGGCTCAAACATTTTAAAACATGGGATAAGCGTCAGGCTTGTGCAGAGTTACGGCTATAACGGGGGAAAATATCCATCTAAGAACTATATGAATGGATATCATTTCTATGAATTACAAGCGCAAAACATACGTATTACTCAACCTTGTCAGCATTGTGTTCTGTAGATTGTGTATTTGATATTTCAGTTGTCTGTTGCATGTGTGTTGGTACAGTACATTTTCCAAAGTGTCCTTTTTAATCCATAAATATGACCGAGTTTTAATATCAAACCTCTCCACAAATATTGATTGATTTGGTATTAAACTTGGATCTGGCCTAGTTTTTTCAACAATAACAAGTACAAAAAATTAAAATGACATCAAAAATAAGGTAAATTTGCTGATAGAATTTGAATAGCCATTTTGAAAAGTCTGCTATTGGTTATATCTGCGCCAGAGCTGCTTAAGAGCTTTGTGCTACTCTAGCAGCATGCGTTTTGTCGAACAACGGTCACGTGCTATTGCTAAAGCGTGCTTTATAAGATGAAACAAGGTGAACAAGAAAGCGCACTGTTGTAGATATAGCTATAGGATGTTGCGTGTGGCACATTGCATATTGCGTGTAGTATGTTGTGTTGCATGTAACATTGAATTGAATGCTGCGTGTCATATATTGCATGTTGCGTGTGACATGTTGGGTGTTGTGTGTATCACATTGCATGTTGCGTGTAGTATATTATGTGTTGCGTGTAGCATATTGTGTGTTGCGTGTATCACATTGCATGTTGCGTGTAACACAGTGCATGTTACGAATAGCATATTGCATGTTGAGTGTATCAAATTGCATGTTGAGTGTAGCATATTGCATGTTGTGTGTAATAAATTGCATGTTGCGTATAGCGTATTGCATGTTACGTGAAGCATATTGCATGTTGTGTTTCGCGTTACTTGACAGGCTCACCTGGCCTCCTCGATCTGGTTGTTGAGCGTGAGGTAGTCAGGGCTATCGCTTCGCAGGTGACGCACGCCGTTCGCGTACACCTTAGAACGACACACCCGTTACTATATCGCTCACTTGCTCACTCACTCGTCTACTACCGGCGCATCGTTTTTCACCCGCGCAAATTGTACAAATAAACTAACTAACCCCATTGTCTAACTTCAAATAACCTTTCTAAGCAAATATCAAATTTTAACTACGTAATTTTAATCAGTTAGTGAGTCTGTTATGTCATTTTATTATAGGGAAGATTATTTTTCATAATACAAGCTATCGCTTTAATAATGCACACCTTGTCGCTCCGCAACCAACAGAGTCATTGGTTTAGGGATAATGCTGATGTTATCAGCTTCTTCAAACCCAGCAACTGGTACTCGCAAACCACACGAGACAGCATAGCTGTCACTCGACGGTGGTATTTGACAGCCTTGAGAAAAAAAATTACATTCGCTTACATTCCATAAATAGCGTTTAATTCGCATTATCCACGGTGCAACGCCGACCACACGCGTCAATCCAGATTCCTAAAAAATATCTTTAATGAACATTTGTGCACAAACTACCCTGCACTGATTTGCGTTTCACATTTGGTGATGGAGGCATCTGAAGCGATCAGGTAAAGGGCGCGAATTTAGAGCGCAAAATATATAGATTACTGTGCTCAGTGTCAAAAGGAAGCCGTGACCTGTGGTATGTACATCCCGTTCGCGTAAAGTTTGCCGTTGGCCAATGTGTCGCCATTCGAAGGGTAACGTCAGCCAACGATACTTGAGGAGGAATCAGCGCGACGGCGCGGCAGGCGGTTAAGGGAGGGGACGCGCATTCCACGAACCGACAAGCTTAGTGCGAACGGGTAGTAGAAATTTAACTGAGCTTCAATTTCGGCGACACAGTTATTTTTTTATATTTTGTGATAGTTTTCCAATGTGTTGTGATCGTTATAATTCATTTACCTACAATACAGATCATGTGCCAGCATTTTCACTATAAAACGAAAGTGGAGACTTTTGTATCGAGAATAAGGAAGTCCAATGAAAAAAACTAGTCCAATACTTTTTAGAATTTATTTTTTAAAACGACAGAGACAAATACGACAACATTAATAAATTAAATATATGCTAGTGAGTATATGACGTGGTAACTAAAATGATAACTAAACGAGTGTTTAAATACAATTGTTCACACGGCCACAATATCTGTGATATCTGGAATGTGATCTATACCTCTCCTTCCCCTCCCTAGCCTTAGTACGTAGTACACAGGAGCGCAAATGACGTCATCGACGCTGGCTGATTGTGGCGAGATACTTCTCTTTTCAACGTCATACTCTTGACTGTCCAACTTGAACTTACACGCGGCGATATACAGATGTTGTGACCGGGTATACTGTTAGTACAAGGAACGACAGTACGTATGTGTGGTGTGTCGTGTTTAATGTCTCAGTCGGCTGGAATGTACCGAGGGGCGTGGCGCGGCGCTCGGCGGGCACGGGGGGCGGAGCGCGCCGCCTACGGACGCGGCGCACGCGACGGCTGCGGGACGCACACATTCACACTCACAACTAAGGTCCTGTCCAGATGGAGCGTTTTACGCGCGATTCAACTGGCGCGTAGTTCTGGCCGCAACAACGGCACTCGAATATCTCGACACGCCGATAGCTCGCGCGTTTTACTCGCGAGTGATAGACGCATCTGGTCGCGACATATATAGCTTTAGCCTCTCGGCGATCGAGCGCTTACGCGCGATTCAAAACGCTTATTCTGGACAGGCTCTGAGATTTTTAAAAATTTTGAAAGTACATCTGATAATTAATAAGGGTACATTTAAATTTTATTTGTTCGTTTTACCAATTTACCCCCTGCTTGCGGCCTTACACGTTAGTTTCGGAAAATTATTAATGTTCATAACCAAAGTGATAATTCAAATTAATGGACCTAAATTAAGGCCAAAGCTTGTCCCTTTTAGGTGACCTGGGCGGAACCACGACGGATTTGTCTTGCAAGCTTAGCTTGTGACCTTGGGCACATCGCGTGCATAGCATAAGGCTTTTTGAAGTAACTTACCCTTTTTTGGTTTATTAGACATTCACACTCTGCCACCGGTTTTTTGCTTTTTGTGGGATCTAATAAGTTGAGTGGGATTTGCAGCTGACCTAAATATCTACAGCAACTTTACCTGTGTGATCAGCCATGCCAACCAGTGAGGATCTGATACCAACAGGGCTCTCAACAACAGGTGGCTCATCATTAACTCATGGAATCTGTGTGGGACTTACGGTCAAACGCTTGGCTTTAGCTGCTGAGCTTTAGCATGGCCACCTAAATATATTGTCTCAGCAAACACCTCACCGCTGTACAGAACTTGAGCTAAATGTCGCAGCTCACTAGTACACCCTGTCCACTGTATTGTGCTGTGCTGCATGTGCATCTGTAACTGCATATGCTGCACAGCACGCATGCTGTTTTCTCACCTGCGTGCCGCCCGGCACCAGCCCGTCCATCATGCTCTGCAGCGCGAGCCGCATCTGCGCCGGCAGGTCCGTCTCCGGCTGCGACAGCATGTGCTGCACAGCACGCATGCTGTTGGCTCACCTGCGTGCCGCCCCATCATGCTCTGCAGCGCGAGCCGCATCTGCGGCGGCAGGTCCGTCTCCGGCTGCGACAATATGTGCTGCACAGCACGCATGCTGTTGTCTCACCTGCGTGCCGCCCGGCACCAGCCCGTCCATCATGCTCTGCAGCGCGAGCCGCATCTGCGGCGGCAGGTCCGTCTCCGGCTGCGTCAGTATATATTTGGGCACGTGCGCGCCGCACAGGAACTGCACGACCTCATCGCTGAAGTGGTTGCAGTTGTGCTCCAGCAGATGGTACTGCTCTCCCCTGGAAAAAGCAGTGTGTTGGATAAGTAAATATAATGTAACTCGATAGAATGGTTTTAAAGTACATAATGTGATGTTCAGCTGCTGACAGTCCGCTATGCTAAGCAATCTATTTTTTTATGGAGTCTTTTAATTACTAACGTTTATAATCTTTATATTAAAACTACACTACAACACTACAAATTCTTAAGAGCACAGCTCTTGTCGGTGGAGTCCCTTCCAAATGTCCCTGTCCTCTGCTAATCTCTTTAGCTCCTCGTACGTCACGACGTTAACCTTCTCCTTTAGTTGGTCTACATATTATGCCCAACATATTATATTAAAACACCTAATTTAAATAAAATAGGAGTAAGCGCATAACACTTTTAAGAATAATTCCGTAACTACACCGTACGCACATAGCCACACGTGCACGTACGCTCACACGCAATCCCATTAGTACGCATGCACGCACGCACGCACGCTACCATGCGTGCGCACACATATATACGGATATCAAAAGAATAATGGTAGAATTCGATTCTAAGAAACTTTATAGTTTCGAGAGGATAAAAAAATTATAACGACTTATTTAACAGAACAGTGGTTTAAATAATATTTTTAATAATAATAATAATAATATTTGTGGACTTTACACACCACGTTAGCCTAGCCCCGTGCTAAGTACCGTAAAGACTTGTGTTACGGGTACTAGGCAACGGAAATATATTTAATATGTTTTATAAATTTAAGAAATGTTATACATTTAAGATTTTTATTATAGAAATACATATAATACATTGATAAACATCCATGACCTAGGCGGGATTCGAACCCGCGACCCTGGCGCAACATGCTCCACTCAGTCGAGCCCTGTACCACTGCGCCAGCCTGGTCGTCCATGCTTTGATGTTTCTGAAGCCTTACCGCAACCATAGCCACTAGTAGATTGAGATGTACTAATGTCAAAGTTAAAAAGTACTCGAAGACTTATAATTATTTAGCTGTTTCGATTAACGCATAAGTAGTTATTGGACCTTGCGGCCTTCGGGTGTTACATTTGGTTCTTGATTTTATTACAATGTACATTCAAATTAACGAAAAAGGAATGCCTTTCTGGTGCGATTTCACAAAAATATGCCAATATGTACGTGTCTGCTCTTCAAGAGTTTCACATCTGTCGGTTATATTATTCAGATGAAGACAAATAATTAATTACAATAAAACAACTTTAGCCGACTTTATCGCGGTTTATTTAACTATTTTACAAGCATCACGTTTTAGAAGCTTTACAGTAACCATGATTACGGATGGACTGCTTGTACCCATTCGCGTAATCATCATTATGCCAAATAATTATTTAA
This sequence comes from Calycopis cecrops, assembly GCA_001625245.1. NCBI lineage: Eukaryota > Metazoa > Arthropoda > Insecta > Lepidoptera > Lycaenidae > Calycopis > Calycopis cecrops. The sequence goes on along the minus strand of LUGF01055806.1, from coordinate 4,624 downwards.
AATCAGCAGCATCATGCTACGTAGCACTTTTTTTTTATAGCATAGGAGGCAAACGAGCAGTTAGGTCACCTGATGTAAAGTGAACACCAACGCCCACAGACATCCGTAACACCAGAGGTCTAACAGATGCGTTGCCGACCTTTGAGGAAAGAATAAGCTCTTTTCTTGAAGATCCCTAGGTCGTATCGGTCCGGAAATACCGAGGGGGGCAGCTGATTCCATATTGCAATGGTGCGTGATACTTGCGGAGATACGCTCAAAAGTAGCACAATAGGCTGCGGCGCTACGAAAATGTGCTAAAAAGTCCAAATCATTGTCATCCTACTAATATTATAAATGCGAAAGTATGTATGTTTGTTTGTTTATTTCTTTGTTACTCCTTCGCGCAAAAACTGCAGAATCGATTTTCATGAAATTTGGCACACACATAGAGAGTAACCTGGATTAACACATATACATATAGTTTTTATCCAGAAAAAATGTTTTTCATGGGATGATTTTCTATTTTCCACGGGATCGAAATTTACGCGAGTGAAACCGCGGGGCGCATCTAGTTTGATAATATTTTAAATAACTTAAGACATTAGGATGTCTGTCGCCTCGGTCTACCCGTGACCATGGTTGCTGTAAAGTTTCCGAAACGTCGAGGTTGTAAAATACGTTAAGAAACCTTTAAAATAGTTTCAATACTATTTCAGAGTTGTCACTTTTATCAGCAGTCCCAGCGACTACCTTCCTAGTTTTTGGCACAATTGTACGGACTTGCGACCAAAAACTAACGACAACATTTTGCGTCGTTTAACACACCTAATGATTAAAGCAATGGATCTGTATGACCTCTATACGGATGTCTAAGGGCATTAGTATTCATGCTCAGCTCGGACTGCTTATGCACCCCATTATACTATAAAAACAAAAAAAAGTCACTCACTTGTACGTGGTGGTGGCGAGCCCCTGCACGAACTCGTTGAACACCGCGAACGGTATGAAGGTCTCTCCGACGGACTGCACCTGGTGCGGCGCGCCCACCTGAGTACTGCCCTGCGGTTAATGATAACGGAGCATGCTTTAGTATACAATGTAATCAGGATAAGGACACGCACACATATCAACTCGGAAAGGGATAGTAACCGCATCACCGCGAGCCGTTCAGTAGTCTTTGTATGAAACTCCATATTGCAACGCACACTAATGGGAACGTAACATAGTCGCCTCGCCTCGGAACAAACAACCGAACCACTCACAACTCACGGCGAGGCCTCCACCAGGCGTATACGGTGCTCGTTATTTTTGACTAACAATCGTTTATTTCGATAAAATCAGTACAGTTCAGTATCCACTTGTCTATCTTTTATGAAAAGTTACAAAAACTAAAGAAAAAGTTGACACAAAAAATCAGTCGTAACTATTTACTTTTACTACTATGTATTAGATGTCCAATAATGCGATAGGTAAGTTATTGTACTATCTATGCCCATGCCAAATTTCAATCGGTTCGGTCTAGTAGTTTTCGTGATGTAGTGGTTTTATGTAGATATTGAAATTTCCAATAACTTGTTTAAAAAATCATAATTTCTAGACCATTAGTTTTCGCTTAACTAAAGTATATTATTCTAAATAATCACTCATGGTGCTCTCAAGCTAAAAAACTTTTTCTGGATAAAATGGGCCATCCTGTATTTAAGATTTTTATTATATAAATACATGTAGGTAATAGGTACATAAATAAACATCCATGACATTCGTTTGAAAATCACAAGCACATTGTACTTTTGCATATTCGACTGACTCCGACCGAGATCCGGCCGTGTTGGTGCAGAGCGGTTTCTAGACAATGCTGTATCTGTGTATAACGGTATCTTGGTCTATGGGAGTTATGAAAATGGTTCCGACTGCTCGTTTGCCCCTTATACTATCAAAAATAACGTTCGAAAGACAGTTCTGTACTCCTGACGCAGTCAGATAAGAATAGGGAGAAAAGATCTTTGAGTATGCTAAACATTTTTGAAATCGTCATTAAAGCACCTTACTGTTTAAAGCGGAGACGGAGATCCACCATTTACCAAATTCCTAGAGCCCCAGACGAAAACATAAATCGCAGAGTAGATTGCGTCGATAGACTCAGTTATTTTAATGCGGATATATTACAGTCAATCTGTAATTAAATCAGGAACAAATTACACGAGCAAATTTGACTTGATATATCGTTAGAGGGGCATGTAAATAGCAGAATGGTAGATTGGCGAAGTCTCATCTGTTGTCCAAAAAAAAAATTTTGATTTGCGTTTTTCTTCGAATCTATGAGCTTTAGGGAAAAGTTTATTTGAAAAAATTTAGAGGTCATTGTGAACTACATTTTATGTCATTGAAGTGACTTCGTAAGACTTGAAATACAAAAAGTAGGTGGCGCTGATGCGTGTAATTTGTTCCCCATTTCATTTTTTTTTATTACAGATTGACTGTACTAATATATTATACAGATGCTGACTGAGCTCCGCGGTTTGGCTAGCGTTTTGACAATCCTAATCCTAATAATATTATAAATGTGAAAGTTTGTATGTTATGTTTTTTACTCCTTCACGCAAAAACTGCTGAACCGATTTTTATGAAATTTGGCACACAAATAAAGAGTAACTTGGATTAACACATAGAATATTTTTTATCCCGAAAAAATGTTCCTATGGGATGCCATGGGATGATTTTCTATTTTTCACGGGATCGAAATTTACGCGGGTGATTCTCATACCTACCGAATACAGGAAATTTTATGATAATCGGTCAAGCAGTTTCAGAAGAGTATGAACACAAACACATAGATACGAGATTTATATAGAAGACTACATGTGCCGCGCGGTTTTACCTGCGTTTGATTCGAAAGAAATCGCTGATATTCCATATAAACTTCACCCCCCTATTTCACCCGGTTAGGGGATTGAATTTTTTAAAATCCTTTATGGTCATTTACATCAGGAAAGGAATGTCATGTACCGAATTTTAAGTTTCTAGGTACTTTAGTTTCGGCTGTGCGTTGATATACATATTAGTTAGTTAGGTTTACCTTTTATCTATACCTAGGTATAGATTTTAATACAGCATGTGATGACTTCGTTTTCTGTACCAGTTACATAAAAGTATTTAATGATTAATCAAAGTGTTCCAAAGAAAACATAGGCTTAAATATGTATACAAGTACAATAATTAAGTGTTATATTATCTCTGACGATCAGGCTGGCGCAGTGGTACAGGGCTCGGATAAGCGGTGCATGTTGCGCCAGGGGTCGCGGGTTCGTATCCCGTTTAGGTCATGGGTTTATCTGTGTATTTATATGTATGTATATAATAAAAATCTTAAATATATATTTCTTAAATTCACAAAACATATTAAATATATTTCCGTTGTCTAGTGCACGTAAGACTTACTTACGTCAAGAGAAGAGGAAGACTAGGTGGCGCTCATTAGCATACAATCGGCTCCGTAAATATTTTACTTCTAAAATAGTTTTTCAAGTCTATCTGCTACTAATATTAGTGAAATATTATCATAAGAAGACAAATAATCAGTGACATTGTTATCTAAACTAAATATTGACTATTATGTATTTAATCGCATAAACAAAAATTGTGACTAAGTGTACCAAGTTAAAGTGTTTAAACAGTTTTAAGTGACATTCGTGCATTAAACTAAAAAGACAGTTAATTTATAATGAACTAATTAATTATTAATATCGAATCACTCGTTATCTTGTTATAAATTAAATGTCCAAAATATCAAAATAACTTGTGGTGATAAGTGCTCAATAAAAAATTGCCGGTAGTTCGTAAAAATAAAGAATAGTTAAACAGCAAACTGTAAAGGTTAAGCACATACTGGGAGTTAATTTTGGACGCAACGTAGCGGAACGGTTGGTACAGCGGTTCATAGGACAGCCGACGCACATTGGAACATGGTTCAAATCCCACTAATTGCATAGACTTTTTTAATGAGAACATATACTTTAATACGGCTGGAATAAAGAAATTTGGTTGTTCGAGATTCAATAACGTCATATAGTACAAGATCCGGCTACACAATCTATACGCTCATAACATGGAATCGAATAATGTTACAATAAGATCTAAAAAAACTACAATGTACTCTTCATTTTGCCTTGAAAACGATGAATCTTTAGACTCAATAAGTTCGGAAATAAAAGCAAGAAGCCTACCAGACCTGTCGACTATAGCGTCTCAAGAAGAAATCCACGATTTGAAGGAGGAAGTTATAAGGCTCAATTTACAACTAGAAAGTGCACATACAGAAATACTTTCACTATCGGGAGAAATTAATACGTTAAAAAAATTATTAATTGAACAAAAACATCAAATAGAAATTCTTAGAAAAGTTTGTTTGAGCCCGAGCGTAAACACTCCTATAAAATCAAATATGAAAAAGAAACGTAACCGTCCCAAGCCATTTGAAATTTCTGACGGCTCTCAGCTTGATGTCAGTTTTTCTGAAAATAACCCAAAAAACGAAAATATCACCAGTATAATTCCAGGTGACAAGGAAATTCATATGAACTTGAATCATAACCAGATCGCCAATGTTCGAGAAGAAAATCAAAGAAAACTTCAAATCAGTGCA
>LUGF01055797.1:10988-28361 GCA_001625245.1 Calycopis cecrops | reverse complement strand
ATTTAGCAGGCGGTGAGCTGGTAGTTGCTGTACAGTGAGTGAGAAGAGAGAGATTTTCAATATACCTACGCTGTGGTCCCTGCTATAGAGAATGATATAAAAGTGGTCCTTGGCCAAGAAAAGGTTGGGAACCCCTGCCCTAGGGCGACAGGTGAACCAACAACACTGCTGAGAACAGGCATCTTGCAATTTAGGACTGCGGATCTCCTGCTTTCGTCTACTATTGTACTACATGTATATCTTCCTCCCATTTTCAATCTGCTTCGTTAAAAAAGATATGAAATATCTTGTGCTTGGTAGCATAGGTACTACCATAGAGACACCAACTGGGTCAAGTGCAGACACAACAAAGGTAAGAGGTAGTGCCACACTGCATGCTTGCATGCAGTCGAATTGGACCGGCACGACCGGGGAGGTACCTCTCGCTTACACGAGACTGGCGTAAAGTGACAGCTGTGTGCTGTCGCGTTTCGTGCGGTGTGTAAGTAGCCGGTGGCCCACGGAGGTGGGAGGAGAAAGGAGGGCAGCGCATCTGTATAGCCTCTATGAGGATGTTTGTGGGCGTCGGTAGTCATGAAAATGGCTCCAGCTGCTCGTTTGCCCTCCTATATCAAAAAAAAAAAAACAACAGTGTAGTTAGGGCTATCTCGAAATCATGAACATAAAGATGATACCTCACTTTTTATACTAACACGGCCAAGTCTAAACCTAGCCTCGTGTCGGCAACATGACCAACCGCCCCCGGTGGGTGTAACGGCGACGCCGGCGCGCGCCCGCGGCGTCTGGAGCGCGCACGCTTCTGTAAGTCCCACGGTACTTGTGTACATGGTGATGCTAAAAGTACACGCTGCATGCATGTAGCTGAATTGGCTCTCGCGTTACACGAGACCGTCATCAAGTGACAGCTGTGTCATAGCGTTTCGTGCGGTGTGTAAGTAGCCGGTGGTCCATGGATAGGGGAGGAGGAAGGACGGCAAAATGTCCCCGACTGCTGGTTTGCCCTCCTATACCTACTATAAAAAAGTTTTATAGAGGCAGTGCTGCTGGTTCAGGGCTGGCACGTTGAGGTTACTTCATGCTCATATAACAGACGTGGTTTGGTTGGTTGGACAGCACTTTTTATGGTTTGTCACTTTATGGTCGCAGCACACTTATCAACTCGGAAAGGGATCGTAAATACCTCGCCTAGAAAAGCGATGATAGGATTACGTTGCGTTTATGTTTAATACACGTTGCAATATGAAGTTTTATACAAAGAATACTGACCGGCTCGAGGTGATACGGTTACGATCCCCTTCCGAGTTGATAAGTGTGCGGTGACCATTACTGTCGAAGTAGCGTCTGTTACAGCTCTGGTGTTGCGGATGTCTGTGCGCGTTGCTGATCGCTTAACATCATGTGAACCCACTGCCTTTTCTTTCCATGATATGAAAAAAGGCATAGGCAGGATATAACTACACGAGCGTCAATCAGCGATCATTATCAAAATCCTCCCACTGCACCATTGCTCACCGAAGTTATAAAATAACCGTACGGTTTTTCTGGGTATTCGAATGTCCAGGGCGTGTGATTTACAATCATTAATCAGCCATTAATGCTTATTGTACTATCGTGGAGCTTTGTATTGATGTAAAATTATTGATATCATAATTATACATCAATACAATACAATATCAATAGGTTCGACCGTTATTGTTTTACGGTTCCATTATATAGCAATAGAACATTTTTCTAATGATGAAGTAGGATACCTTAAAACAACATGACGTGTAGTGTGTACCGAATGCAATGAAACAACTTTAAGAAAATTATCGGTTTATTTTATTTATCAAGCCCGTTTCAGAAAATTTACAGCAATGGTTTGGTGGTCAATTATATCCAGTTGTCTCGAGGTGTTATATTGGATTTAATTATGCCAAATAAACAGCTATAAAAAGAAATAAACCGCGATAAAAAAATAAACCACGATAAAAAATTTATGTATTTTTTTATTATATTTTTTTATCTCGAAAAAATTTATGGTATAAAACCAAAGAAGGTTTTAGGATTTTAAAATTGCGTTCACAGCTAATAAACAAATAAAATTATACTCTGTCTTTCTGAATTTAAGTAATTTAAAAAACACAGAATTTTGCCAATTTTTAATACATATTTTTTACTCTCTGGTCATGTCATGGGACTACATCCTCTTATTGTTTTGCTCTCACTATTTCGGTACTGATCACACTTTTTCTATGATTTCTGAAAAATTAAGCATTGATTCGTCGCCACCAGTGGTGATAGCGGTGATGAGTTAGTACCAACATAACAATAGATGAGTAACATATAGCAAGCACCCTGTACACGTACTGTTTGCAGATCACGGCTGTATGGGAGCGAGTGTTTGCACAGCAACCGATTACCAGCCTCGGCTACAGATCGCATCACGACGCTACTTTATAAGATGTAATTTATGACAAAAACCGGCCAAGAGCGAAGTCGCTCTTGTGATTTTGTCTTTACCTCAGTGATTAGTAAAACAGAGGATTAATTTGTTTAATGGATAATGACTTAAGTTTACGTTTACACATCGTAATAAATCTATTTTAACGGATTTTGTCGTGGTTTATTTAAGTATTTAACAATCCCAAAGTTTTAGAAGTTTTTCAGCAACCACGGTCACACATCCTGATGTCATAAGTTGTTAAAGTACCCTAAACCGGCTAAAGCTAAATAAACCGGGGTAAAATCCGTTAATATAATTTTATTAAAATGTTCATTGGATTTAGGTATCTCATTAACAGTAAAAGTTACCATTTGTAACACGAGTATTCGTGTTTTGATTCCTGGTTTCAATCGGTTTTATAATTTTTCTGCCAAGACCTTTAGCTGTTGAAGACTGATACCCTAAAGTGGCAATCTCGTGCCTTCAAGAGCCTGAGAAGATTTGACAACTCTTTCGGTACTGGATTGGATCGGAATGTATTTTCTAAGTTCCCAAAATGTGTCCTGCGTACTGTATTGTCCTGCGTGTCTACTAAATGAAAGAATTTCATTGAGAGAAAATGTATGAGCATTGAATTTTAGATTTTGCCATTAATATAGCTTGTTTTCTTCAAACTAAGGTATTGCGATTACCCTAGTGCAGGTTACAGTTTGGATAAGTAATTTCAACATATTCATTCAGCTAATTCTTAATAACTTTTTTAGAATTGAAGAATCACCAAGGAGATTTCAAGTAAAAATATCTAATATATATTTCCTGTCCTTTTCCACGAACGACTACTGTACAAGTTTAGATGAGCTGATTCGCTGCCTATATTGTTGATCCGGGACCCTCCAATTACAGCGGCACCCGCAGGGGCACCCGCACCCTTAGTCGATAGAGGCAACCCAATTGCTAAGCCCGACCCTGTACCTGGTTACGCCACCCGGGCTTCTAGGTACCGTACGTAAAGGTATTGCCCTGGCGTCACCAAAAAAAAGCTTGTTAGCTTATTACACACCACTTTTGTTTTTACCTACTATTTTTATTTATGTTAGAAATTGACTAATTTAAGATAAACAGGTTTTTGTTTATTTAAGTAGTGACGCTAAATAGGATTTATTCCTATTTAGCGTCACCACAGATTAATAAAGGCGTCACTAGAGAACTACACAACTTAGAATTAATAATGAAACGTCAAAGACGCTTAAAAGTCAGTAGAAATATCAAAAAATAATTTACATAAATGTAGATAGGTAATTAAATCATTTTCTTTTAAGTAGATAATTATTTATCTCAATGTGTCCCACTGAATTATCCCGAGGGACCGACGGGAGGTGTAATATATTTTGATTCGAAATGAAAGTCTATACCTGTGCTAATTTCACCCAAATCAGTTTCATAGTTTTTGAAGAAAAGGACAAATACATAAAAATTTTCGTATTTGTATTAATAGTAGGATGGTCGCACTAGTTTAGAATAAAAAGTTTGAAAATAGAACATTATCATTCCGCCATCTTGTTTTCGAATCAGCATTTAAAAGCCGTGTCCGCATTGTCATAGAGCGCCTGTGGAATAACAAAAACGCAAGAGATAAAACAAGTAGCGCATAAATCTTGCCGATTGCGCCACATTCGCATTTTGTACTTTTTAACGGTAGTGAACCGCATTTTTATTCAAAGTAGCCACTTAGTAAATAAAATATGTGGGTATCTAAAACAATAAACATCCTCTGGGTGGGTGCGGACGTTTTTCCTCTTCCTGCGACTTTCCTCCCTTTTGTGTTCTTTTTGAAACTCGCGGAGCGACAGATGCGGGGAGCGCAAATGAAATGCACCGCCGTGCAGGAAAATACGTGTTGATTTTTGGATTTTTGGATAGTATTGTTAGATCATTGGTTTTGTTGCGTTCGATTCTTTAGTATGAATAAAGCTTTTATACATTTATAGCACGGATTTCTTAAGTTTATACGAATAATATTGCTATATGGCAAATTTTGAATGCATGGCCGTTTCTATTGGTCACATCGCTCAATACTTGGTTTGTACTATGTGAAATTAAACTATGTTATTGTGGATTCATAGATTTTTTTTCTGATTTCCTGATTATTGTGAAGATCCCTTTCTGATTATTAGATATTTCGACGGATATTTTCACGATTTATACAAATGTTACATGATAGCGATGTTAAGTAGTATAATTATTAACCTTCGGATACTTGACACGAGGACATATGTCACCTCAACCCACCTGTGTTTGCTGTGAAGCATGAGAAATATCGTGATTGTAAAATGCCTAAATAAACCGCTACAAAATCCGTTAAGTATTTTTATAGGAATCATACAATGTATTTATTATTTTAAAATAGATTTGTTGCAATATTATATTCCATTCCATAATATTTTTGTTGTAAACTTTGTTAGGTATTATCGCAATTTCAAGTAAGCCGAATAACAAAAATGCCAAGGTTGACTGTGTACAATTTGTGCTGTTAGACAAATACTTCGAAATCATTGAACGCTTTAATTTTTTAAAATAATAAGCAATACAAGTACCTATCTAAGGATCTTTGGCGCTCTTTCGGCTCCCCCAATGTCCAACAGTGGACGTCTACCTGCTGATGATGATGAAGGATCGAGATATGTGGCACTCAGTACTCTCTGCCTACCTCGTTAAAACTGACGTTTTTGTTATCAAAACAAATAAATAATATTGCACCTAAGCGCATACACTTCACAGGGCCGGCGCTGTACGTTTTTTTCTGTAATTGCCTAAAAGATTGTTTAGACGTTGGTGAATTAGCATTGCTTTGTTAACAACAGTTCGTTAGTTACACAGCTTTCACATCGCATTAAATACAGCAAAGTAATTCATCATGATCAGTCTCCAGTCTCACGCCTCATTCTGGTTATATGTAGTTACTAGAATGAGACCTGCCTTGGGCGTGAGGTAGAATGAAAGCAATGTACTGACGTTACATTCAAAGTACTAGAATCTAGTACATTGGATGTAACGTAAGTATCTACTTTGTTTTAGAAATGGAAGCGACGTCTCATCAAAATCAATTCAGTATCGAAATTCTTGACGTATTTCCTTTCGATGTAAATGAGCACTAAGAAAGGATTTATAGAAATTCTAAAATTCTAAGGGGCTGAAAGTCTTAGTTTTTTTATCATATGGCACCGGTGCCGGTGGAACCGCGCCTATATAAATTCAATCCGTCTGTTTGTCTCACACGAATAGAAGTAAATGAATTTCGTGCTGCTATTTTTTATAAAGCTAAAAATGTACCTTATAATAAGCTGCCAAGAAATATTGCAGATTTAAAGGATAAGAAATTTAAAAGCGAAATATTTAAATGGTTCCTCAATAAAATGTATTACAGTGTAAATGAATATATCAACGATAATAATTAAATTCCTGATTAATAAATATTATAAAATGACATATTTCTACATATTAGACTTTATAAACATTTCCAACTTTTAAATATAATACCTTCTTGCCTGAAATTATATCTTGTAGGTAATGCTATATATTTTATTCTATTATTAAATAGTTAATTAAGTAACGCAATTTTGTAATGATTAATTAATATTTGCATGCTATAGGTACCTACGTAGAATACCTATGTGAACTCTGAAGAAAAAACAACGGAATACCTACTTAACTATATCCTCGCAAATAAATTTTCTTTCTTCATTCTTTCTTTCTTATAACTCTCACTTTCTAAAGTTCGTATTGGCATTTTTTTCTATGACGTATCCCGTATTTTGAAGTTGTTATCGTTATTTGTAATTTAATATTACAAATTAACAAAAACATTTGAGAATAATCAGACAATAATATAATTTTTTTTATAGTGTAGGAGGCAAACGAGCAGTCGGAGCCATTTTCATGACTACCGACGCCCATATACCGCATAGATGTTATACAGATGCGTTGCCCTCCTTCCTCCTCCACCCACCTTGGGCCACCGGCTACGTACACATAGCACGAAACGCGACAATACATCTGTTACTTCACGACGGCGTCGTGTAAGCGAGAGGTACCTCCCCGGGCGTGGTACTACCTCTTACAACAAATACAATAAACAAATGAAATAATACAATACTACGTTTGTAAAACGTAAGTCGAATGACGTGCTCAGGTAGACGTGTTTAGAAGCATAATAAATTTCACAACTACCCCCAATAATATCGTACGCTTATTGGTCTATTGTATACTCGTGACCACGGCCGTTGCATTACGGCCGAAACGTCGAGAGTCGAGGTAAATACTTCGATTTTATAACGCGATTAAGACCCGTTTGCAGTATACAAATATGAATACAAATCGTGAAAGCTTAAAAAAAATGGTCTATTGTACTTATTGGCCATGTAAATTGTCTAACAGATATAAATACTCGATCTCGGTGTTTGTGAAGGAAGTGTTTAATAAGCGACAGAATTTTATTCAATATTTAATTGCGCATTTGTATTTTATGTACAAAATTATTATTTAGGTTTAGGAATATAATATACATCGTATGTATATACGATGATAGGAACAAACTTATATCAAGTTTTATCCCGACAGTTCGAAGCAATGGGAACTGACGCAAGTGAAATCGGGGAACGAGGCTGGTTGTCAACATGCATAGACATGGGACATTGTGCAGTTGTATCCCATGATATTACACACCTCGCTTGCATGAATGCAACATCAATGTCCATCTATCTATGTATATAAAACTCAAAGGTGACATTGTCATCTATCATCGCACAGCCCAAACCACTAGAAGATCGGGCTGAAATTTGGCATGCAGCTACATGTTATGACGTAGGCATCCGCTAAGGATTTTTAAAAGTTCTATCCCTAAGAGGGTGAAATCGAGTGTTGAAGTTTATATAGATTTTTTGTTTATATGGAAACCGCGGGGAACACGGCTAGTTTATAATAAAATTGTAGCTGTAAAATGTTTGTGCACTCTAATCTCATAAACGGCTTAACCGGTTTCGATAGGTACAGTTTTTAGGAATACCTACATTGTGATGGACTCGTAACATTTATTTTAGTACTTGTACGTGGGTGAAACTGCAGCTAGTCGATATTCTAAAACTGAAAAGTTTTTTTTTTTTGGTTGACGTCGCCAATCTATGGGGCGACTGGTAGATAACAATTGAAAAAATCTGCAACTGTTAGGCAGTCCGTGTAGGAAGGCTAGTATATACCATCACATGGAGTACGCGGGTTATGCGAGTGAAACCGGGCGAAAGCTGACCGGCGTAAAGTGACAGTTGGGCTGTCGCGTTTCGTGCGGTGTGCAAGTAACCGGTGGCCCATTGAGGTGGAGGAGAAAAGAGGGCAGCGCATCTGTATAGCCTCTATGCGGAAGTTTGTGGGCGTCGGTAGTCATGAAAATGTCACCGACTGCTCGTTTGCCCGCCTATACCATAAAAAAAAGCTGCTGTTAAATAATATAACTTGACGCAATACGCGCAAGGTAGTAGTACTATCTATTATGGCAGAAGTAGGTATTTATTAATGGTACTATTCTTTTTACATTTGTACATTGTAATATCATTTATCCATGTAATTAAATAGAAATCTTTGATCCAAATTGACCACATGGTATGTTGGGTAAATGTCCTGCAACATAATAATGTAATAAGTTTAATGGCTTAAGGCTTGTTATATTTAACGCCAACTCCGTTGATACGCTGCTAGTATTTTTAATAATAATGTCGTCCTAGCCGATTTCGGCTACAGCGGCCGTATATATAGACGTGCCATCTGCGCAGGACATATTATAGTGCACAAGTGTGCGCGCAGACACAAGTGCACTCTCTGTTCCCTCACTCTCATATTCCGATGGGACGGCAATCCGACACGACCGGAGAGAGATCAGGCGCAGGACCGACGGCTTAACGTGCTCTCCGAGGCACGGGAATTATATATTTTTAATAGTAAGGGCAAATAAGCAGTCCGTGCCATTTTAATGAATACCGACGTACCTATATCCTTACTACTCCCCTCTCCATAGACCATCAACACACCGCACGCAACACGATAGAACAGCTGCCACTTCAGTCACCTGTATCGTATAATCGAGAGGTACCTCCCGTGGTCGTGCCGCCCTAATTCGTTTGCTATGAAGTTTGGTACTAGGTAGGTACCTGTTACTAAAGCAGTTACTTGCCTAAACGTCGTCATGAAAGCTTACAAACTACCGATTGACATTACCTTTACCAAACCCCCGCAGTGGAACATTTCACCATCTCACCACCTGCACCAACATCATCATCAGCACCTACAACCACAGGCCACGACACCGACGCTAAGGTTGCTTTCTTCCGGTTTCCAAAGAGAAAAAAATTCGTAAATACAAGAACCATTACATCATAACATATTTCATTTGAGTATCTTGTACCTAGGGTTGCCAACCGTCCCGCATTACGCGGGCCGTCCCGCGTCTGAGCCCCTATTCAACGCAACGCACGGACGCAACGGACGCAAATTGTCCCGGTTTTCGACCACCACCGATAGCCGGTCAGCGATGATAGTCCACTCCAAAATAGTCATTTAGATTAAGATGTTCTTGACAAAGTGTAACATTGTTGGGTCCCGGATTTGAAATCGTTATGTCCCACAAATTCGTAATTTCAAGTTGGCAAGCCCCCTTGTACCCTACATACAAACCTCTCACCGAACATACCTAAGAATAATTTCTATAAAAGCGGTATATTTTTATCTTAATGATATTCCAAAAGTCCTTCAGCTATATTAATGGTAATATAAGAGACAAGTTGCGGTTTCAATTTATTTCATCGACCGGATAAGCCACGCCCCGCCGAGTGGGCGGAGTCCGCCGCGCCCACTTCACCACGGGGAGTTACCACCACGTTACATAACCGGGTGGTGGGTGGACATTTGTCTTTAAGGATAGGAAATATTAAATGGCCGGGGCAGAAAGATGGCGGACCCTATTACCGAACAAAGAGAATTTCTAATATAACTTTCGAGAGCTTTTAATATAGGTATATTTCGAGGGAAATGTTTTAAAAAGCGACACTACGAAATCTGAGAGTTACTCCTTACTTAGTAAGAGGTAATGCCAGCATGACCAGGGAGGTACCTCTACATGATATTGGAATAAAGTGACATCCGTGCTGCCGCGTTTCTTGCGTTGTGTGGGTAGTCGGTAGCCCATTGAGTGGGGAAGAATAAGGAGGTCAACGCATATTGTACATATGCAAGAGAAACCTGGTCGTTTCAGCCCAAATCGACAACATGGAACTAATAAACATCTTCACTTGTTTCTTTATAGCCCTATTGCAGATTAGCGATGGTTATAGACTAACCCCGAAGATGCTGCCACCTTGTCGGGGAGTAGTGCCCATAGGGAATCACGGAGGATCCCCAAGACTATGCCGGACAGGGCTACCCATACCAGACAGGCTTGGGAGAGAGGCCAGGCAAAGTTTTTTTTTTTTTTTTTTTTTTATGGTGTAGGGGGGCAAACGAGCAGTTGTTGTAGCCATTCTCATGACTACCGACGCCCATAGACATCTTCATAGAGACTATACAGATGCGCTGCCCCCCTTTCTCCTTCCACCTCCATGGGCCACTGGCCACGTACACACCGCACGAAACGCGACAGCACAGCTGTCACTTCACGCCGGTCTCATCTAAGCGAGAGGTACCTCCCCGGTCGTGCCGGCCCAATTCGGCTGCATGCAAGCATGCAGTGTGGCACTACCTCTTGCTAAGTGCAGCTCAGCTGGGAAGTCCTCCACCCGTCCCTCTGAATCAGCAGTTGGCGGCCTGGAATAGGACGACTGGCGACTTGCGCCGGATCGGAGGCGTGCTCTTATGGAGATTTGAGGCCTATTGCACGGTTCCTACGACTGACTAGGAGAAGTCTTTTCACCAATGTCAGCCTATCACTCGAGGGATCCTGTTGCTGCGGCTGAAGGCACCCGCAGAAATTTCTTCGGTACTGCACTTTCTAGTGTCGTCATGTCGTGTCTGACATAGGTCTAGGGACAACCTGGGCCCCTATATATCAGACGTAAAAGCAAAAAAGAGTTTTAGGCTACCGAAGATAATGACACCTAGAAGGTCTCCCGCTATCTGATCATCTGACACAATCTTTACGCCATTATATTGTCATCCACTGCTGTACAGATAAGATATTCTAGAAAACAATCGATGTGGATAACGTTTTGTAATAGCACCAATGGGATATTTAATCTATACAGGTATTAATACGTGAAGCAAAAACTTTAGGAACATTTATATGAAAATTCCGCGGACGGAGGAGTATGAAGTTTGGCACACTTATAGTTTACGTGTAACAGAAGTGCAGAACGCTAATATTTTTAATAATAATGTTTATATAGTACTTTAATTTAATAAATAAAACTTTATACACACTACCATGCATTTGACACGAAGAAACACGTAATCTGTAAAATCCACAGAGCAAAGTAATATACTAGAAAATATAATCTATGCACGTAATTATTGATGATGTACATATGTGTCTTTTGAAAGTGTTGAAAATTCTACCAATAAATAAAAAAAAAACCAGTAAAAGGTACTGCTAAGATTAAAAGGTAGTGCCATGCCATGCAACAGGACCGGGGAGACTCCTCTGGCTACATTCAAGTGGCGTGTAGTGCTGTCGCATTTCATAACGGTGTATCCGGTGGCCCCGGGGGGTTAATGACGAATGTCTATGGGTGACGGTAGTCATAAAATGGATCCTGCTGCTCGTTTGCCCATATAGATACTGCAAAAAAACATTATTTATAATAATTTGCTTCCATCACTCTGTCTGAGTGTTTACACCCGCAAAAATTAGATTTTTTTGCTATAGGAGGGCAAACGAGCAGTCGGAGCCATCTTCACGGCTTCCGACGCCCGTAGACATCCGCATAGAGGCTATTCGGATGCGCTGCCTTCCTTTCTCCTTCCACCTCCATGGGCCACCGACTACTTACACACCGCACGAAACGCGACAGCTCAGCTATCACTTTACACCGGCGTGTGTGTAAGCGAGAGGTACCTCCCCGGTCATCATCCTACAAGCCCTCCATTTCAAACCAGTCCAGTGGAGAGTATTTACAAAACTATAATTTCCAGTTAAAGTAATTTTAATATCATCCAAATCCGTTGAGTAGTTTGAAAGAATAACGTACATAAATACATACAAACATTTGCATTTAATATTAGTAAGATTTGCGGTTTTGGTTATCACAGTTGTTGTACCAAGGATTTTTAATATTGGTGCATGTTTTATTCTTCTCTGCTCACGTACAAAGTCGCTGTACCAGTAGCTACAAGTATTATTGTTATTTACATACGAGCTGCGTCTCGTGGTTTTACTCGCATAGGTTTCGGTCCCGTGTAAATATGAAGATAATACGTAGCCTATATGCTAACCCGACATCTTAGTAATATTCATGCAGAGTTTGAAGAAAATTATGCAGTACCTTTTGAGTTTAGCCCGGAGGCCGGACATACCTACAGATAAACAGATAAAAATTCTAAAAGCTATATTTTGGCCTCGATATCGATTTTAGATCACATCCCAAGGATTCTTTAAAAAAAACATTCAATGTACAGTTTGGCTTTCCTACGATTTTATTGTACATGTATGTATACTTAGATAAAAGATTTATTTAGCTTATTTGTGTAGAACAGCCTCCAAAACTACTAGACCACAACTTTGTCAGGAAGTGACGTAGGATATGTTTTATTACGATTGGACCAAATTTTCTATTAAAAAAAATATATATTTTTGAAACTTTATATTGCTTTGAGCTTACTTACTACTTACACTCCATAAATATAGGTAAAATGATTATAGCCTGTAACCTGTAACCTTGCATAATCCTTAATACATAACCAGTATAAAATTTATAAAATGTCCGCGTTCAAGAGGCCTGGAGCTTAAGATACAGATCTTTATCTAGTTTAGGCTCCAGTCTTCCACAAACATTTCCTTTGTACACTCTTACTATTTCTTTAGCTATTAAGTAACTACGTACCTGTAATTTGTGGAGGAAAATAAACGATTTATTTATTTATTTTATTTATTTATTTCTCTGGCCCATCGAGGTGGGAGGAGAAAGGAGGGCAGCGTATCTGTATAGCCTCATGCGGATGTCTATGGTCGTCGGTGGTTATGAAAATGGCTCCGACTGCTCGTTTGTTTGTTTTGCTGAGAATAAAATTAAAACTCAATGGAATGTCGACTATTGTGCTATATTTTCATAGCTAAAATGCTACGAAACGTATTAATTATTATAAATAAACGATTACTTCGCCAGTTTCCTCCTTGAATTATGTTTTAATGTTGCTAATGTTGCTAATGTTGATAATGTTGCTAATTTCATGAGCAGACTCATGAAAACACAACAGCATACCTGCCACTTCGCGGGAGTGTCATGTAAGCGAGAGTTACCAACCCGGTCGTGCCGGCCCTGTCTTTACTATCCCATAGTAGCTCCGTGATCTGATTAGAAATAATGCTCGTTTTATACCCTTACAAGCTGCGCGCCGCGGTTTCACCAGCGTAAGCTTCGATCCCGTGGAAAATAGAAAATCATCCCATGGCATCCCATAGGAACATTTTTTCGGGATAAAAACTATACTGTGTTAATCCAAGTTACCCTCTGTGTGCCAAATTTCATGAAAATTAATTCAGCAGTTTTAGCATGAGGAGTAACAAAAAAACAAACATAAACTTTCGCAGTTATAATATTAGTAAGATACCTACTGTTTAAGTAGGATGAGAGTAACTGTTAGACCATCTGCCATCCCCATCCATCAGCTGGAGATACAACTTTGACATAAGTTTCATACGAAATATGTAAGTTTTTATAGTGCAGGAAAAACGAGCAGTCGGAGCCATTTTCATAACTACCGAAGCTCACAGATATGGAGGTTATACAGATGTGTTGCTCTTCTTCGTCCTTCATCCTCCATGGGCCACCGGCTACTTACAAACCCCCCAATTCAACCGCAAGCATGCAGGGGGCACTACCTCTTACTGATAAATATGCCGTAAGTCCAGCAACGGACAAAGGTAAGAGGTGCCACGCTGCTTACAAGAATTCATGCAGCCGAATTGGACCGGAACGTTCTGGAAAGTACCTCTCGCTTACACGACACCGGCGTATTGTGCGGTGTGTAAGTAACCGGTGGCCCATGTAGGAGTATGGATTCTGTGCGGATGTCTATGGGCGTCGGTAGTCATGAAAATGGCTCCGACTGCTCGTTTTCCCCCTTACAATATAAAAAAATGTAATGGACGACGAAAGACTGCGTGGTAAATATTTTCTACTTTTATAATTGCAGATAATTTCATCGACAAAGACTCGGCGATCTGCAATTAGGTACCTATTTCTATTATAAACAATTTCTCAATACAAGTACCTATCCTTATACATTTGTACATCGAGTGCCTCGCCCGCGAGCAAAAACAAATTTTTTTTTTGTTCTACCTTCATATTCGTGTATAAAGTGTATTTTTATTTTTTGCTGTTTTATGGATATATATTTATGACACAACAGAAATAATACAAAATAATCCATAGAAAGGCGAAAGCCGCCGTTCGTACAGTAATGATTGTTGGTTGAGGTTATGTATGACCATGCGAGGCAGATAAAAAGTTAACAACACCTACAGATAATGCGAAGGTTTAGGGTTTTAGGGTCCGGGGAGCAAGCGGCGTGTGTGTATGAGGGGAGTTATGAACGTGGAAGAACGAAGCAGGCGTGTGAGGATGTATGTTACTCTGTACTCTCTGGCTCCCCTGTTAGGGAACTGGAAAATGCGTTGTTGTTGTAATAATTGTTATAAATATAAAGCAAGAGGTAGTGCCACGCTGCATGCATGCATGTAGCCGAATTGGGCCGGCACGACCGGGGAGGTACATATGCCTTACATGAAACCGGCGTCAAGTGACAGCTGAACTGTGGCATTTCGTGCGGTAGTAGCCGGTGGGCCATAAAGGGAGGAGGAGGAAGGGGGCAACGCATCTGTATAGCCTCTATGTGGATGTCTATGGGCGTCGGTAGTCATGAAAAAGGCTCCGTTATAGTATAAAAAATCTATATAAATATTGTGTCAGAGTATCATAAGTACACAATATTTCATGGTTTTTGTATTGAAATGCATATTATGTCGAATGTATCTTTAATTCTGACATGTTTAATGGAACGCTATTCTTCTTTGCTGATTACAAATATAATTTTTCTAAGTATAATAGTCGTTTTGACAGACTTTATTGGTTGAATCTTTGCTAATATTGTAATGTGATGTTTAATTGCTAATTAGCATGTCGACCAAAGACAATTGTATTTATTTAAAATCACAATGAATAAAACTAAATAAGTATTATTTTTCTATAAATGTGGGTAGATTGACATTCGAGAATATTCCACTGCGTCGAACATTCGATTCACGGCGTACAGACAAAACTACGCATGTGCATTTTTTTCAATTTTACAACATTTCACACTACTACAAATTTTAAAGTATATGTTCAGTGTGCTATTTTAAGAACCGGTGTTCATCATCATTATCTGATCGTCCTGTAATGGAAATAATCATTTATAATAAAGACTAATTTATAAATGAAACCACTAAATGATTTCATTTATAAATTAGCTTTGAGTATAAAAAAAAACCAAAAAATAAAATATGTTATCAAGAAAGTTCAGTTGTATCAGGATACAAGTGACCGTTCTTTATATCATAGAATCACCGATCTTACAAGTTTTAATGCCTAAATTTATCTAAAGAAACGATCTAACAGCTCATATTAATTACTTTCACAGATGTGGTAGACTAGACTCAATTGTTAGTTGTTACTCGCCCGCTCTGTGAATAAATGCTGGACACCTGGAGAAAGGCAAACAATAAAACCGCTATGTCCTTTTTAAGTTCCACCATATTCTATTCCATTAGGTTCAATTGAAATAGTCAAGTACATCAAAAAGTTATCATAAAAAAGCACAGCTTTTTCACTCAATAGCAGTTTAAACAAAGCAAAATTATTTATCAATTATTCTGTATAATTTCAGAAATTAGAGAATTATATAATAATAATTGATACATTCAAGATTCTTTGTAACATTTTTTTTTATTTCATTAGTGTTTATTTATGTTTATTAAGGTAAATCTGCCATGGTTTCGTTAACAATTACTGCAGACCCTTAATTTACAATGCATCCTCATCATCATCATCATCATCATCAGCCTATTGCAGTCCACTGTTGGACATAGGCCTCTCCCATAGCACGTCACTGGACTCAATTTACAATATACCTAAACATAAAGTATAAGAAATGTGATAAAGGAGTTTTACAATAGGTAGTACCAGTTAGCGAATGCCGATTGACAACCTATATTTGATATAAAGCTATATACTGTTATTATGACTTAAAAAATTACGTAAACGGACTAATGTGAAATTAATATTTCTTTTCTTCAGATTTTTATCTGATTGCGGTGACACTAATAATATAAGTTTTTAAAATATTTAACATTTAGATACTAGCTTATAATATTACTTTTCTTAATAATAACCTATTCAAAATATTTTGACGAACATAAAATACAATATCAAAGAAAATAAGAAAAGTGTAGTTACGCACATTTGCCTAAAGCCGTGTTATCTTTAGTATAAAAGGTGTAGAGGGGAGAACTCCGGCGCATTTGGACGACGACGCAGGACGTGAGTAGCTTTTATTATCTTTTCTTTGTCCGCCATTTTGTTTTTCTGAAGCATCGCCATTTTGTGCCGCGTGCCTTATAAAATTTTTGCAGTATTTAATAATTCAATTTTGTTTTCTTAGCAATGTTTAAATGGATAATAAATCAATTGGTTTGCTTTTGTAACCTTTCATATTTCATATTTGTCTATCGAATGTGTCCACGTGGCCATTTATACATATTTTCCTTTGTTTCAGTGAGCCAGGGTACCTGCGTCCTACGACCTGTTGTCGGGAGGTAAGTCACATTTTAATTACTTTAAGCAATTGTTAAACAGTGTTAGTCTGATTTAAAAACCTAATCAATGCCAGTTTTAATTATTGATTACTTTACATTGTATTATGTGCATATCCATGGGATGTTTCATTATTAGATTATTACTTATGTACCTATATAGTGCTTTTTTTAATTTTCGACTGCGCTAGAGAGCGTATGTACCTTTGTAGATTTGTTCCTTTTTAAAACCTGGACGGCTTCATGATTTTTAACGTATCACTATCTTTATCTAGATTACGAATCTTTAGATTCGTCTTAATAATACGTGTGCGCCACGTCATTGAATTGAATTTTTATCTGGTTTATTTTCCATTTTGAATTTACGCAAGCAATAGTTCTATTTTTTTGGAAATCATTGTGTTAGTTTTAAACGAGTGGGTAGATAATATCCAGACCTTATAATTGTAGAAGTGATTGCAAAGCGGTTTTATTATAAACTAGCTGCGCCCCGCGGTTTCACCCGCATAAGTTTCGATCCCGTGGAAATATCGAGATAATATCTACATGTTGACCCGACCTGTTAGTAATATTCATGTAAAATTTAAAGTAAATCCATGCAGATAAACAATCACGACCCAAGTATTCTTTTAATATTTACGTATAGTTTTGACTTTTTTACGATTTTATTATATATCATGCTATGATAGCGACTTTAACTGAGAAATTTGGGGTTGGCTAAAATAGTGATGCCACAGCTTGCAGGAACAATAGTCGACAAATTATATCAACTAATGTGAAACCGGTAAATTATGAAACCCGTAACTTTCGGTGGAACTTGCGACATACCAATGTTATTTTTTTAATTCGTAATGCAGAAACCCCCGATACACTGATGGTATTTTCAGGTGGAATTTGGAAACCG